>JADRCD010237924.1:50269-64362 GCA_019843815.1 Montemys delectorum
CACACACACACACACACACACACACACACACACACACAGAGGCACAAACACCTTCTACCTAGGAAGGGGAGTGGGGAGAGGTGGGTGGAGAAGTGTGAAATGAGTGATACCGTTTTCTCAAAGCAACAGACTATGAAATGTAGGTAAGACCACACCTACCCAACCAGGGTGTGGTATCACATGTCTGAAATCCTGGCAATGCAGAGCCCAAGGCAGAAGGATCACAAAGTTGACGTTCAGGGTCGGTTTGTTACACAGTTCAGTAAGTAAAGCAAATGAACATGAGCTCTCACTAAACGCAGAAAAATGCACCCAGAAAGAAGACATTCATTGCTTTATCAATACATTTGGGCAGCAGGGCTCTGAGGTGCTAAAAGGACAGGTCCTTGAGAAGTCTAAGGCAGCTATGCTGTACAGTACCTGTGAAAGGTGGATTCGAAGGAGCTGGAAAGCAAAATGATAGCTAGATTGTGATTAACTCCTGATTGACAGTCATCCCAGAAACACTGAAGAGAAAGAAGAAAGGGAAGACAACTCAACAGCATGGAATGCTGGCATGCAAAGCTTCAATGGGCTGTCAAGGCAGGGTGAAGCAGAATGTGGAATAACAAATAATACAAATAACAAGGGGCTCTAGAACCTGAGGGTTAGGAGTATAGCCATGGTCTGGCAGTGGTAGTGGGAGAGACACATGCTGGTGGATTTCTGAGTTTGAGGCCAGCCTGATCTGTAGAGTGAGTTCCAGGACAGCCAGAGCTCCATAGAGAATCTCTGTCTTGAAAAACCAACACCTTGACCCCCAAAAAGCCCATTCATGCAATCACTTCCTAGTTGGATATCTTTGCATACGTCTTTCTCATTTGCAGAATGGGAATGCTTGTTACTACTTGGTCTGGGATTGAGAAAAGCACAAAGTAGCACGTAGTAGGCCCACAACAAACATAACCTATCATCTGTCTTTATTTAGTAAGTTTTGGATTCTCTGTTGCTCCAAGAAGATAGGTAGAGAAGGTGCCCCTTTTTGGCATGCAAACCGCTGGTTTTGTAACTACCCCGTATCTGGGATCTATTGGGGCAGAGAGCATCCCATTATCTCTGAGAAGGGCTAATGGATCTGTGCTCCACTGAACTTTCCAGAGATACTATCTGCAGCTTTGGAGAACTTGTCCAGTAGATGGGCAATGCAGACATAAACTGTCATACCCAGAGTCAGAGAAGCTTAGGAACTCTGACCTCAGAATCCATTGACTTCATAAACAAAGGCTCTGAGCTCATCCTCATACGCAAATCTTCCAGCCCCTGAGAACTGCCACAGAACACAGAGCATCCATGTCACCTTCTTCTCTCTCAGAAGCAGCAGCCACACTCCTGCACGGAGGAACAGACACAACACTCAAAACAGCTCTTAAAACACTTCCCTGCAATGTGGTCTCTAAACACGGGAAACAGCAGCTGGCTGTGTTGCCAGGAACGTTTGTTTGCCAGTGAGCGTGTGGGAGCTCGTTGTGTGAGTTTAAAGCTGTGATCCAGGAACAAAAATAAACCAGCCAAGCCAAAACCAAAGCCATGTAACCATAAGTGTAAGGAAAAGTTCAGAGCCAAGAAAACTTGGGTTAAAGACCAGGGATGTCCCTAAATTCACAAGGCATGCCTCACAGCCCCTTTGAATTCTACTTCCTTGTTTGTAAACAGGGGTCATTTACACTGATGGGCTTTTGCAGTAAGTTAGGACTGAGTTCAAAGGGTGCTGATGCTGGGGAATGGCACATAATGCTGGTGACACTGAGGGTGGAGCTCAGCAGTGAAGGGCTTGCTTAGCATGCATAAGGTCCTAAGTGCTCTCTCTCTTTCTCTCTCCCCCTCTCCCTCTCCCTCTCCTCTCCCTTTCTCTCTGTATGCTCCTGTGCGAGTGTGTGTGCATGTGTGTATGTGTGAGTGTGTGTGTCCTTCCAGAAAACAATATGAATTTGTTTTTAGCTCTTTGGGGAGAAACAAAGACCCCATCACCATCACCTTCCTAGCTCCTGAATGACTGACTCCACAGCTCCACTCACATCTCTGTTTCCAAGCCATCTAATCTTCTTTACTCTTTCTTTCACATTTTAATTTTTTTCTTGTCCCCACTTGACTGGGAGTACTAAGAAGGCACAGGACACTTTTTATTCGTGTTTCTTTCTTTTAGACCCTAGTACTATGCATACCCAATAAATTTGTGTTAAAAATAAATGAACAACCACCATGGAAAGCTATGGCATGAAATTAACATAAAGAAAGAAGAGAGCATTCTGGACATCTGACAAGTAGCTCTGAGTGGGTGCGTCAGGCTCAGCTGCTAGGGGTCTTGCCTAGTGTGCACAGACCATTAGGTTCCATCCCTAACACCACGTTTACCAAGTGTGGTGTCACATTTTTACACTCCTAGCATTTTGGGAGGTGGAGGGAGGTAGACCAGAAGTCCAAAGTCATCCTTGGCGCCAACATGAGTTTGAGGTCAGCTTGGGTTACGTGAGACCTTATCTCAGAAACAAAAAAACAAACAAGGTAAAACGATGTTCTATGCTGTGGCAGAGGTCCAGAGAAAAGCTGAGATGACCACAGAATCCCATGGAGACTTCTGCACCTTTATCCTGATCTTTCTTGTCCGAGGAGGAAACAGCCTCTATAAACCAGCAACCCCAGAGCTAAGAGGACCAAAAGGGGAAATGGTCTTGGACTTGCTACTAAAAATAAGTGCTGTGATACTCATTTACCCTATCCTCAGAAACTGCAGTGACAACTTCCGTCGCTTCTAGAATTTTCTCTCCAAATGAGTTCAAGGCTGATCTATAGCTGCCATCTTACTGTTGAAAATGTTGAACACACCCCAGCTCCATTAGGACTTCCAAGCCAGCCTTAGGAGCCTTGGGGGCTCAAATTCCCAATCTTATCAGCTTGACAGTTCACTTTCTTCTTTCTCAGAGCTGAACCAATGCCCTGGCTCAGTCATCCTGAGCCATCCTTTTCACTGCTGCCTGAGAAGCACCCATGGCAACTCTCTATCTCTAAGTCCAAAGCACCGGTCCCCATTCCCTGTCACATGTGTAGAGAACAGTCACAGCAGGACTACTTCAGCCATGAGGGATTGATCAGCAAGCAAGCGATGCTCAAGAAGACCTCTGTTGAGGCCCTGGCTGGCCTCCCACCATTGTACATGCTTCAGCCTTGTACGGAGATAGTCTTCCTAACCAGCCCTGGGAAGGGTGTATGAGAAAGGAGCAACCTGGACTGACCACTAAAGGAGACCTTCATCTCTATAGGCCTTACAACCCAGGGTAGGCCAGCCTGCTCCCTGCATCTTGTTTCTAAGTTCAGAGTAGAACCCTTGAGGTTTCTCAGGATATCAGTCAGGAAGTTACCCATGTTCAACAGAAGCCAGAGTGTGAGCATGAAGCCTCAAGAGGTAGAATGTATCACTGGACCACTGGTTTTTCAAGCTTGTTTGTCCTTGTGAACTAAGACCTGATTCTGCCCCTCACAATGATAACCTCCCTATGAAAGTCTCTGATAAGCTTCCTATGTTCACATGGCAGCCCACAGATTTAGAGATACCCTTCCCTCCCTTGATTGTATCACATATCAAAGTCATCTGCTTCTCATAGTCAGAGGCTGGGTCTTATTCCTCTCTACATTAATACTGCCAACACAGCAAAACCTTGGATACCTGTCAGGCTTAGCGATTCTTTGTTGAACTAATCTGACTCTCTCTGCCTTGCCTTTTTCCTTATCTTGCCAAGCCCTCTCCAAACTAAACATCTGTAGCCCCACGTTACTATCTTCAGACAACTCAGAAAAAACAAGGAGCAGTTCCCCGGGGCTACAGAAGATGGAAAGGGAAGGAATTAGAAAACCAAACAACAACAAAAAAAAAAAACCATCACAGCTCCATGCCCTAAAATTCAACCTCAGCATCCCCGAGGCCGGCCGCCTGTCACAGTGCAAAGCTCTTGGTAACTCCAGGTCTCCTGAGGCTCAAAGCACTGGCACGCTTCATACTAGTGTAGATCCAAGTCCTGCCAGGGTGACCTCCCTGGCTCCTCCTGTCATGACCGAGAGGTGAAATGAGGCCGAGAGCTTCATTGTGCCCAAAAGGCGAGGGGGCACAGCTTTCTTCCAGGCTTGCATGGGTATAGTTGTGATCTTCCACTGGGATAAGAACTTCTTGAGGCATGAAGGACACTTCAGGCCTGAGATCTGAGATCTCTAGAGGCTCATGTTTGCGTCCCAGCTGATTTTCAGGTTCTACCTACCTGCTGGCTTCCACAGGGGTCCTGTGCTCAACCCAGCCAATGCATCATGGATTCTGGTTTTGTTCTTGTTCCTTCCTTGTTTCTGCCAAATGGGAGCTCAAACCCAGGACCTTGTGCATGGTAGGCAAGTGCTCCCACGCTAAGCTACACTCCTAGCCCTTGGCTTTTGTTTGTTTGTTTGCTTGCTTGCTTGCTTGCTTGCTTTGTTTTCTGGAGACAAGTTCTCACCATGCAGCACAGGCTAGCCTTGAACTCACCACTCTCCTGCTGTAGTCAGTATCCTCTGAGTTGGGGTACAGGTCTGTGTCAGAAGGCTCAACTTTACAGGTTTTTCTTTTCTTTATTTATTTTGTTGTTGCTGTTTGTTCTTAGATATGGTCTCATGTGTTCTAGGCTGAACTTGAACTTCTGATCCTCAGGGTCTCCAAAGTACTGGGATATATACATATATGCATAGATGTGTGTGTGTGTGTGTGTGTGTGTGTGTGTGTGTGTGTGCCAGTGAGTGCCAATATAGGCTGATGAGTACTTATATAGGCCACTTCTGGTCACAGATCATTCCTGAGAAGGGAGACTACCAGCAGACTACCTGAGAAGGGAGACTACCAGACTACATGGAAGCCCAGCAGAAGACAGTGTGTGGCTCCCATGGGCTATGGAAGAGACTTCCCCATACTCTGAAAGGATTCCTTTGTCTTACAGTCCCTCTTCAGGGTGTGAGTCAATCAAACGCCTCACTAATTTACCATAGGCCTCCATCTTCAAGGGGTGAGGAACGTACAGTCCATAAAGACAGATATGAGTGGCTTGGAATCTTCACTTGGCTGGCTGTGGCAGTTCTAGCTTGTAGCTCCAACAATGCAGAGGCTGAGGCCAGGAAATCTTGAACTTCAGGACAGAGTAGGCAGCAAAAAGAAACCAAAATGTGCCATGCCTCTTTGTGCACACTTGCCTTGGAGGAGGGAAGTTCAAAGCCTTCATCAGCTGTAGAGTGAATAGGGGCCAGCCTGGATTACGTACGACTCAGTCTCAACAACTCAAAACAAATGGAAAAATCCCTTCTGCACATAGAATCCCCCTCTACACTTCTCTCGATGCTGTGGTTCCCACCCTGCCCGTCACTCAGTGTGTACTTGCCAGCAGGCTTCGCACCGATCCCACCTATGTGCTCTGTCTTCTTCTGTCACTACAGTAATGCTCTGAGATTTAAGAGAGGTCCACACTGCGACTCAGAGACTTTTGTTAACGTGGCCATGTGGAGTCAGGATTCGAACCTACATCAGTCTGATCACAAACTCAGTACCAAACAAACTACCATATGCTTTGCCCAGGGAGTCTCTCAATGAAGCCACAGGATCAAGAGTGTACTTCCTGTTTCTACCACCATGGCTTATTCAGGGTCAGCAGCAGGTGGAAGCTGTGTAGTTGACAGGAGCTGGATGATCTGTGACTCCAAGAACTACTCAGTGCCTGTCCCTACCCCACCCCCAACACACACACACACACACACACACACACACACACACACACACACATTCATCCAAAAGCGTTAGCATCATTGTCAACTCAGTCGACACCACGACTAGAAAGCCAACCACAAGCCAGGTGGTGGTGGCATATGCCTTTAATCCCAGCACTTGGGAGGCAGAGGCAGGTGAATTTCTGAGTTCGAGGTCAGCCTGGTCTACAGAGTGAGTTCTAGGACAGCCAAGGCTATACAGAGAAACCCTATCTCAGAAAAAAAAGAAAAAAGAAAAAAAAAAAAAAAGCCAACCACAAGACTTTTAAGGGTGGGGCCCAGAAACAAACCAAGGGGTAAGCCAGGCTGCCCTTGTGACCTCAGGCCTGTGCATAATCTAGGGATATCACTTCATTTATTTGGAACTTAGCGTCCTGCCTTCAGTTGCTCATCAAACCTCACAGAACACCAGCCAGAGGCCAGCACTCTGGGTGCTGATTTAGAATTCCCATTGAAGTCAGGTGGTGGTGGCTCACACCTTGAATCCCACTGGGGAGGCAGAGGCAGGCAGATCTCTGTTGTTCGAGGCCAGCCTGGTCTACAGAGTGAGTTCCAGGACAGCCAGGGCTACACAGAGAAAGCCCGTCTCCGAACAAAAGGGCTGGGTGTGATATTTGCTATGTCTGTGCCAGCTAAGGACAAGCTGAAGATAGAGACTAAAGCCAAGGCAGTAGTGTTTCCCTGGGATAAAGAGTGTAGGCTTCATTCAGCGTGGCTGAGTGGCGTTCTAAAACAGGTTATTCAAGACCATCTACACAGAGAAAGAAACCCTGTCTCAAAAGAAAAAAAAAAAAGAAAGAAAGAAAGAAAAGAAAAGAAAAAGAAAAGAAAGAAGGTAGGAAATGATGGTTAGTGACAGGAAAGGAAAATGTGGCAAATGTCACAGACCAGGGAGAAACGTGGATCTCGGACTGTAGCTGACAGACTGACAGCACCCAGAAGCTGTTCATGCCCTAATACTAGAACCTGGGATGCTACAACTGACGCTTTACGGAGGTGGCAGCGCTACGTTTCTTAAACTGGGGAGGTGCAATCTCTAGGGAACTTAGAAGGGACAGAGTGAGGCTGGGGAGCCGGGGCAGGTGAAGAGAAATAAGGATGGTGCAGATAGATGTCAAGCCAACATGCTTTGAGGGTGGAGCCATAGAATGTAGGCAGTCTCCCAGGGCTGGGAAAGGGAAGCCCAGAGTTTCTCCTAGAGCCTCCAGACAGAACCCAAGTTTGTCTGCACTTTGATGTAAGCCTGTAGGAGACGCTTTGGAGCCAGGTGTGTGAGGTGGCTCATGCCTGTAATGTCAACACTCAGGAGTCAGAGGGAAAGTTGCTGTGTGAGGCTAGACTCATCATACAGAGAGTTCTAGGCTAGCCCAACTACATAGCCAGACCCTGCTGAAAAACAAATGACTGACAAAAAAATAAAAAATAAGTAAAAAAATAAGAAAACAACTCCTCTACTCTGGGCCCCCAAACTACTGAATAAACTTGGATGTTCAAAGTTGTTCAGTGCGTAGTAACTTTTGACAGCAGCTAACGGAAGCAGCTACACACACCCTTCGCCTTATGTGCCGCGTTTCACAAAAGCCACTTGCTAACTTCTTATGACTCATATCCCCGATTCCCAAAAGAGATGAGGTGAAAATGGAAGCCTCCAGAAGGAAGTGTTTGTTTCGGAGGAAGCTCTCCACGGCCTGATCGCCAAGTCCTCTGAAACAAAGGAATGTCTACATGCACCTCAGGAGAGCCCAGAACCTGAGCCCAACAACAGTGCCTTCCTTTACCCAATCTACAGAATTAACTCATTGACATGGGCACTGCTCAACAGTTGTCTTTGAGATGGAAACATTCCATCCTTCAGGGAAGCGCCTTAAGCAGGAAGGTAAACACTGAGATTAGCTTCAGCACTGTCCCTGAGATGACCGACTTACAAGGTCTCTCCCTGCCAGAGTAAGAAAGGTCAGAATAAACTCTAACGACAACTCTCAAGACAAGACATAAGTCTCTGAGACCAGAGACTGCCTGGAAGAAGCAGAAGCCAGCAGAGCTGTCCGGAAGAGGTTTAGACTACCTGAGGCACCTGGAAAAGATACTCTCCAACCGGATGAGCTGTGCTGGGGGCTCCAGGGTCCCAGCTTTTGTGAGTTGTCACCCATGGTGGAGTGGGCTTTGGTGATGTTGCTGTCTTTGAGTCACTACTGCTCCTGTAAATAACCCCTCACCCATATTTCCTTTAAGTAACCCCAATAAAGTTCACTGGTTCACCACGTAGGACTTAGGCAGTATCTGTACGTTAGTCTGTCATGGGTTCCCTATCTGGGGTGAATAGATGTGTCTCCCCAGGAAAGGTCTGTCATACAATAAAACCAGATCCTCAGAAAGCAACAGAGCCAGGACTTGAACCATTTCATTCAAAAGCCTATTTTTCAGTCCCAGAAGAATATACCTTGTTCCAACGTTCATGGATGGATGGGTGATGTTCGGGAAAAGTATCCTCAAGATTAAGTTCTTAGCACAAAGGCGATTTATTTGTCCCAGAGGGACATCAGACAGGGAATAAGAGACAAAGACCGGAGACCGAAGATAAGAGAGAAGGGGAAAGGAACAAGAGAGAAGGAGGAGGGGTATTTGTCCCAGAGGACAAAGGACTGTGTCTGGTTAGAGAGGAGACAGAAAAATGCTCCATAGAAAAATGGTGGATTATAACTGTACACAGGGAAACTCCCCTATTAAGATGATCTGTTTAATTTGATTTGGGCATGTTAGTTAGGTGAGCCAAAGGGGGTTTTTGATTGGTGGACTATACTTTGATAGTTGGACCTTGGTAGTCAGCATCAGGAAGAGGAATCAATCGGCCAAATAAGGGAACAGACCTTGGTAGCTAGCTTTAGGAATGGAATCTCATGGTTTTTTAGCAAGGCAGAGGGACTGGGTAGGGGGTGGGGTAGAACAAGGGCTGCCAGAACCCTGCTTGCCTTGCTCCAGCTGGCCAGAGTCCCTTCAAGTGACACACCTCTGGCTTTCCCAGCTGTCCACTGTGGGTGGCACTTCCCCACCCTACCCCACCCTATCCCACCCTATCCCACCCTCCTCCTCCGGGGTTCCCAGAAGGTGTAAGAGCAATGACTATCATCTTCTGTAGGGTCAGAAGCCAACAAATGGCCAGCAACAGCAGGGAAGCAAAGCTGAACAAAAGACAGGCAGGGCTGGGTCCAGCACTGTGGGGCTAGCCTTGGCTACCGAGTGAAATCTTGTTTCAAAGCAAAACATTAAACTGAAGGGAGGCTGGAAGAGGAAAGGGAGAGAGATCACATGTAAAGTTTAATCTGGTGGACTTCAATACTGTGATAGCAGAGCCTTGGTCGTCAGCCTCAGGAGGAAGAAGTGTCCACCTAAGGGAATCGACCTTGGGGGCTAGCTTTAGGGGTCTAATCTAATGGTTTTTGTAGCAAGGCTTTGTTTGCTTCTGTCCCAGGCAACCTGTGAGACTCTGAAAGCCTCACAGCAGCTTCATCTGCTGCTCTAATGTCTCTTCACTGTTATCCAAGGGCCTGAGCCAGCTAACCTGTGCTACTGTCCTGGCTATGCACCTCTGAGCGGCTCCTTCTGGAGGATTTTCCCACAAGCAGCATCTCACAGTCTATGCAGTTCAAGCATCCCTTATCCAAAATGCTTGGGGTGGGAGGACCTCACGCTTCATCCTCTTTCAGGGATAACTGCATGAATATCAAATGAACTTTCTTGGGGAAGGAACCCAAGTCTAAGCACATGAAACTCACTTATGTCCCCTACCTCAAAGGTGTAAGCTGTAGGTCATGTCCCATCTTTTGAGTGCCTCTGTATCCTGAGGCCAGATATGAGACCTGCCACTTGCAACATAATGTTTATGTTCAAGTTTGTACATTTTAGAGCATTTCAGAGTTTGGGTTCCTGGGTCAGAGATATTCTACTTGTAATATAAATCCCTTTGAACCCCCCACCCCCACCCCCAGGCCCCTGACAAAAGAAAACTATTCATTGATACTGTTGGATTTGCATTTCAAACTCAAGTTTCCCTCTCTGGTCATCTGGTCCTATTGTTTTCCTCCTGTGCAATGCAGCCCAGGCTGGCCTAGAAGTCACTATGTATGTGAGGAAGATCTTACACTTCTAATCCTTCTGCCTCCATCTCCCAAGATGGAGAATTACAGGTATTCATCAATACTCCTCATTGACAGGGTTCTGGGGATTAAGCCCGGGGCTTTGTGCATGCTGGCCAAACACTGTTAACTGACCTCCATGCCAGCCCATAGATGTGTCTTCTATCCCTGGGACCGCACGTACCACCTAGCCATAAGTTTCTGTCTTTCATACCAGAGTACCAATGTCTCAGGGCGAGAGAGATTAGATCTAATTACATCTGCACCCCTAGCTCCTAGTATAACAAGATTTCATAGCTTCCGGCAAATATGCAGTGAAATGTCTATACTTTTCGGTTTTGTTTTTCTGAAAATCTACATCCCACAGCAAACTTCTCATTAACAAGCCATTAGGGGACCTCGGGAAGTTTATTCTGTGTCCCCAGAAGGTGATGTAGGGATGCGCCCTTTGCCTGGTTTTTTTCCACAGGTCAGGTCGTGTTTAGGAAGGCTTGAGGGAGATAGGAAGTGGATCGGAAGAGGAGAAGTCAAACAGGCCCCAGCTGCTCTGTCAGAGATGGACAAACGTAAGCAGACAAATAGGAGAAAAGGCAAACAGGCGGGCTCTTCCTGGAGAGAGCGGAGTAAGAAATGAGTCTGCAGGCGACTCCGCTTTGGAGACTGCAGTTGACCCTGCAGGGCTCTGCAAACGTCTCTGTGGCTGAATGCACTGTGCACATCAGTTCTGGAAGCACACTTCCTTCCTGCTCTTGAAGTGCTTCCTTCCTGGGACAGAAGAATAGACATCGAGAGAGTGAATCCAGTAAGCACTTCTGACTGGGGCACAGTCTCCACAGAAGGATGATTCTAAACAACTCAGGAACCTGATTCCCAAACAAACCCCTTCCTCCTGGCCACAGGGCTACAACACCTGAAAGCAGGCACTGCCAGATCCTCCTCCTGGGCCCTCTGCCTCCCCTAGGCACTCTGCAGACCGCTGTGAATCAGGGCTGGCGTTTCTTTCAGCTTCTCAGCCCTAATCCTGAGAGTTCCGCTGCCAAAGTTACTCTATACACAAGAATGTTTATGCCTCCGCAGGAGCCAGGGAGCACACCAGAAGCATTATATAAACATCTGGCAACTCCACTGAAGAGGAGATGTTGCGTTTACTGAGAAGGCATCCTTGAATCATTTGGTGATCTTAGGTGCCAGGCTGCAGGCAGGACCTCCTCTTCTATTTAGCCGGCACTTTGGTTGTACTTTGCAGGAAAGCAAGCACATTTCATACCAATTGGGAAATTACTCTAATGCACACTCATTAAATGACTCCCCATGGTTGTAATTGCCTCATATCTTTCTTTCTTTCCATTTATTTACTCTCTAGAATATCAACAGTCCTAAAGAGCTTGGTGTGCGTGTGTGAGTGCATGTGTGTGTGTGTGTGTGTGTGTGTGTGTGTGTGTGCGCGCGCGCACGCGTGTACGCACATGTAGAATCCAGAGGACAACCCTAGGTGTCATCCTTCAGCAGCCTTACACTATGTGCTTTGACGAGGGTCTCTCCGCGACCAGGAACTTGGCACTTCATGGTTGGGCTAGGCTCGCCAGCAAGCTCCATGGATCCACCTAGTAATGTGACCTTAAGTGTGTATCACCATAGCTGGCTAACGGTGGAACCTAGGTTCTCAAGGTTGCAGGGCAGGCACATTATACAACTGAGCCATTTCCCTATGCCCCTGAGGAATGTTCTTTGACAATAAAGTGTTGTGGGAAAGAAAACAAAGGTGAAGACACACAATCCAGGTGCCCTGGGATAGAAAAGAAGCCACACAAATGTCCTGGTGATGTTCAACACACTTGTCCAAGTCACTGGGGAGTCACTCAGGTTATTGCAAAGGATCTAGGAAATGGCTGAGTTCAAAGTCCTTTACAGTAGGAACCATTGAGGTCTAGGAAAGCCAAGGACATGAGTGTAAAAAGCCAAGAAAGCTGGTTTCATTTTGGGTCAGAATGCCAAAGATCCCTGTTTGCACCATCCTGCTCCTGAGATGAGAACCCCCAATACCTCTGGACATTCACTCTAGCCTAAGTAGACATTCACCTGCCACTGGAGGGCTGCTAGCAACAGCCTCTAGCTGGCCAGATGCAGCGGCTGCGGCTGCCTACAGTGCTGGCTGGGGAAACTGCCATTTGACATTTCCTCCACTCCACAGAGCTTAGTGGGATACCATGGCACAGGATAGGGTCATCCAGGACACTGTCCCCTCATACATAGTAGGAGGCAAAGAGGATAATTCAAGTCACAAAGGAAAGGGGTTCCATTAGAAAATGGAACACTGGGCATACTGAGGCAGGAGGATGAAGAGTTCAGTGCCAGCTGGATCTCAAAATAAATAAATAAACAGGTTGGGGGGTGGGGAGAAGGAGGAGGAGAGGATTTAACTCCTATGCCCTTGGGAGAAGATCTAGAGGATTCTGCCCAATGTCACATACCCACCACTTTCCAAGAAACAAACAAACAAAAAAACAAACAAACAAAAACAAGTAACAGAGAGATTCTCCCTGAAGTCTTTGGGCAAACTCCCAGTGGTTCCCAAGAGACTTCTCCTTAAAGAAGACAAGGGCTTTTAGTCCCCATGGACACTGCTACCACCCTTCTCCTGGCACTGACTCTGTGTCCTGCTTGGGGCTGTGCCCATCACAGTGCAGAAAGGCACAGGAGATGTGCGCTCTCTCTCTCTCTTTCTCTCTCTCTCTCTCTCTCTCTCTCTCTCTCTCTCTCTCTCTCTCTCTGCAGACCTCAAGTCTGATTCCATTTGAGAGTAATCAGTAGACAGCCATATGGTACCCCATCAGATCCCTGAGCTTGGCCATCAATCACAGCCAGCAGCTTGGGCGGTGCTGGCTCCGCTCTGCTTCTGCTGTACTTGGCCTGGCACTGCTCAGACCCTCTGGAGAGAGCCAGGCACGAGGGAGCAGAATGCAGTATTGAGAAACACCATTGGCCTCTGCCCATCTACTACTGTGTATCCCAGCTAAGAGAGAGGCAGGGAGACATGAAGGCATAGAGTACCCAGGCCTCTAAGCAGCACCAGCTCCATGAAGAATGATACAGCCACTCCAGTGGCAGTAGAAACTGTTCCTTATAGAGGGGTGAGGTAAGCCATTGTTTGTATGAACTGGCACGTCTCACAGGCACAAGCGTCCCAATGCTACTGTCAGAATTTCACAAGCAGAGCTTGGCTCGGTGGCACACACCTATACTCCCAGCTACTCAGAAGTCTGAGGCAGAAGACTGGTTGAGATGAAAAATTTTAGATGTCAGTAGGGGCCGGATAGTAGTACAGATAGGAAAAACGCTTGGTATGTTCAGAAACTCACCCCAAGCTCATCTGGCTGGTAAGGGGCAGACTTAGGACTCAAACCCAGGAAGGATTTCAAAGTGCACACCAAAGCAGGAGGAAGGAAGCAGATTAAAAATGGGGTCTCTCCAGTCCCCCAGATGCAAGCACAGAGGAAAAAGGCCCTGATGTGCAACGCCTGCTGGGGACGGACAGATAAGACAGCTGACAGATGCCCACAGAAGGAAAGCCCCATACACGAGCAGTGCCTACAGGGATGGCAAAGGCTTCCCCAAAGCCCCTGTCCTTAGCCAGAGTGGCTGTGGTAGGAGACAAAGCAAAGCCTTTAGCTCCAAAAGGGCTGGGCAGAGGCAGCTGGAGTTCCAGGCAGTCAGCTGGTAAGGCAAGCACATCAGTAAGGTTGGGTATTCATCCATCTCCACAGCCCTTAGCCTTCTGGGCTTGTTTCCTCATCAAATGTTCAATTTCTGAGACTTAAAAGTGGTTATGTTGGAGAATCTGCTGTGTCATCGCCAATTTGGTCTAAAAGCCTAATGTATAATTAGAAATTAGGGCGTAACGGGGAATTTTCATAGAAGCTGATTTCAAGGGTTATAATTAGGGCAACAGCCCATTCATGGGCCTCAAGGTCAACCAAAAGAAATGAACTACTGATTCACAACACAGGATTTTGATCCAAAAATATCATGATCAAGCCGAGTGTGGTAGCACAGGTCCATAATCACTGTGCTTACAAGGTGGAGGCAAGAAGGCCCAGAGTTCAAAACGAGTCTCAGCTACATACTACATTTGAGGCCAGCCCGGACTATATGGGG
>JADRCD010237925.1:0-37279 GCA_019843815.1 Montemys delectorum
GGAGGGAGGAAATTGAAGAAATAATGAGATCAATAGTGGTATCTGTAAGCTATTACAGTTCCTCTCTTTGAATCATTGGGATTCCTCCAATTCTAATCCCCCTTCTAAAGTGCAATTACTCTCTGATTCTGTAACTTGATTTTTGTGACTAGCTTCTCTTTTAACGTCTCTCAAACTCCATTTTCCTGTTGTTTTGCTTATGAATCTCTAGCTTAAATTTTGTTTGTCCTGAGGTTCTCTCCAATTGACTGGCTGGTGTGACTTGCTCATGACATCTGATTGCGTTTGTCTTTCATGTGCTTAGCATTGATCTGGTGGCCCTGCTCCCCAAGCCTGCTCCTCCCACCCAAGCCGCGGAAGTCAGCTCCTTTGAAACGTCCCAGCAGCAGGGCTTTGGCCAAGCCCTGGTCTTCACAAACTCTCAGCACAACAATCAGATGGCACCAGGAACTGCAAACTCCACTTCTGCCAGCTCATATTCTTCTCAGAGTTTGGTAACTCACTTTTATTTCAAGTTGGGGTCTGAAAGAATTCATCTATTGGCAACAGTCATCAAGAATTTGTGGCTCATACCTTGCCTTTAATTCTTCAAAAACAGTCAAATGTTGTCAGTAGATCTTCACCCAGGAAACAGTGATGTGGTGATTTCCAAGCACATATCTGATGATTCCATGTGGAATTTAGCTACTGAGTTTCCTGGCTGAGATTAGAGACTTCTCTATGAGTTCTTGTCAGTGAATGGTGACTGGGGAGGTGGCATCCTTTTTATTAGTGACTTTTTAAATTTCCGGAGGCTCTCCCACTTGAAGAGAGTAGAGAACAGCTTGTAGGAATGGGTCTCACCCTCCCCTCATTGCTTTCCCCTTAGATTTTGTTTCAAAGTCTGTTTCTGTTTTTCTTGTCTGTATATTCCTAGTTTGCACTTTTCTTCTCTGTTGTATACAAAATGCCACTTTTTCTTTAATTGCCAAATACTATGTGAGAGGCCTTTCCCTTGGAATATTTTCCTTGATGATGTCACCACAGGTACATGTGACTTTAGTGCCTTCAGTTCATCACTAAGAATTCTGGGATTGCTAGTGAAGACAACAGGAGGGTAGGGCTTAGAAGCTTGCAATGAAGTTTATGAGGGACATCTGGAGTCTGTTCTTGTGCTAAGTAAACATGGAAGAAAACCCTTGGTATTTACTGCCACATCAATGTGCATTTCCTCTGCCTTTCCATTGCTATTGGTGTGATGTTTTTCTGACTTTTAGGGTCTCTGTCTGGTTGCTGAGGTCAGAGATAGAGCTGGACCATCAAATCTGTTTTATGCTATAATCAATGCCTGGAGAAATTGTTTAGCATTTTAAAGGCTGTGACCCTAAACATTTATAACCATTGGGGGAAATTAATAAATAACAATTTAATAATAATAATAGTAAAAACAGGACAGAAAAAAATAGTAAAAATAAGACGAAAAGAGAATGTGTGTGATTAGGGTTTAAATACTGTGTATATGCATTTCATACACATGCATGTGAATATATGCTTTCTTGTATCTTATTCGTTCAATGAAGTAGCAGGGATTCAGAGACCCTGTACTACGTGTTACGGAGAGCAAAGCAATGAGCACAGTGTAAAAGTGCATTTTTTAACAGTAGATGGATGATGGATGTTGTGTCAGTGCAAAGAGTAACATTTGGGTAGACTTGTGCCAGATGGGCTTGAGCAGGACCGTGATGCAGGCAGGAGCCATGGCTGTCGGGCTTCAGCTGCCCATGACTTAAGTGTCTGCTGTGGGGGACTCTAAATTTTTTAACTCTAGACCTTAGAATATTGATAATAGGTAGGGATGGCATCACATACCTTTAATACCAGTGCTTAGGAGGCAGAATCAAGTGGATCTCTTGTGATTTGAGCCCAGTCTGGTCTACACAGTGAGACTGAGGACAGCCAGGGCTATATAGAGAAACTGTGTCTCAGAAAACCAAAGGGGAAAAGAAGAGTGCTGATAATAGAAGTAACACTTTCCTCTTCTTTGATGGAACTTTTTCTGAGATACACGTCTCCGAAGGATGGAGCTCTGCTTTTGATTTTGCTTAGTTATGGGATGAGCACAGGGCTGCCTGCTTTGAGAGTGGAGCAGGAGCTCTTAGCACCCCCTGCTCTTCCTGCCTTAGAGATAGATCCTAGCCCTTCGCAGGTCTAGTTCACAGGTTGTGAAGGGCTGGTGTTTTGCTTTTCATGCACATTTTTGTCATTTACATGTTTGTTATTTAAGTTTATTTTGGAGTTGGAAAGAAGGCACAGCAGATAAGAGCACTTACTGCTCTTGCAGTTTTGTTTCGAGCACCCATGAATTAAAAACAATAAATCAGTACTAATAGATAAAACAAGTATTTGGTTTTTAAGTTTACTGTAAATATTTCTGTTGTCTTCACCTCACATCACAGTTGGGATTTAGTAGGCTATTAAGACATAACGGCATTTCTTCGTGGACTGTTCTGTAAAGCGAGGCTGGCCTGCCCAGGTGATCCAGCGACAGTGTTTTCCTTCTGAAGACACATGTGCTTGCAAACCGAGGTCAAATTAAGGGCTTGTCCTCTCTATATCTCTTTAAAGTCATCCGTCCTTGGCTCAGGATTTGGAGAGCTGGCTCAATCAAAAATGGTGAACATCTCCAACTCCCAGATTTTGGACAAGTTGAAACCACCAGGTTTGAGCCCATTTCCCGATACTTCAAGCACACAGCAGAGTGACAGTGCAAGCCCCCCAGCCACCACTGCTGCTTGGGACCTCAAGCCCTCCGCGCCCCAACCCCCAGTCCTCAGTCGTTTGGGTAAGTGGATGTTTTCTGAGCTGGTTTATTATATTGTCATCTTCAGAGCGTGTTGTATATGAACAGTGTAGAGGGACTTGTCCAGAGTCTCTGGGAATACATACAGCTTTGGAAAATTAAGTCAGTGGACTTATTATATAGTGTCTGCATATAGTTAACAGGAATAGATAGATGCCCAGCTAGAAGACAAGAGCAAAAATATTGCATGGTGGCTTCTACCTGTAATCCCAGCACTCAGAAGGGAGAGGTAGGAAGATCTCCATACATTTGAAACTAACCATGAGAGCCTCTTTCAAAAAATCAAGTACAAGCCAGTGTGGATGGCTTGTGACATGCCTGTGATCTCAGTACTTGGTAGTCAAACCAATTTCCATCAGTTTGAGCCCAGACTGTTCCAGATACCTGAGTTCCAGGTTAGCCAGAACTATATAGTAAGACCCTGTCAAAAAACAAAAAGAAATAAGAAACAAACAAAAACCGTAAGCAGTTGAGGCTAGAGAGGTGAATTAGTAGTTAAAAGTGCTGGTTGATCTTCCCGAGGACCCAGGGTGGAATCGCAGTATTCAGATGCCAATGCTCACAGCTGTTTGTAGCTCCTTTTTCAGGTAATCCTGTGCCCTCTCCTAGCCTTGGTGGGCACATCATAGATATGATACACAGGTATGCTCATAGGATAAACACCTATACACATAAAAATAATCTATACACGTAAAAAGTAATGACCGTAGTCCAGGCTGGCCTTGAACTCACATAAGAGGCAGCTCCTGCCTCCGCCTCACAAACGCTGACATTAAACTCATAACTTTACTCATTATTTGTAAAGGGAGCGTGTGTGAACTTGATGTTTTCTAAACAAAACTTCTATCAAAATCCCCCATACCATTAAGCTTTCATTTCTAGATATATTCATGTGAAAGCTTGTATGAGGGAATTACATATTTGGTTTTGCACTTAGCATAAATGACTGGCAGATTTCTGTGCTTCATGAAATGACTTGCTATACTCAAGTACTGCATGCAAGGGCCACCCCCTCAGTTCTAATGGAAGGTGGACTCATTCATCGGCACCCTTTGCCTGACAGATAGCATAATTACAGATTTGATAAAGGAAAACAGATGTTACGCACAAACCATGTTTGTGTAGATATTCTCGGCAAAGCAAGGCAATCTTATTAAAGTGTTGGCAGTTAAGAAACATGCTGGACCCAGCCAGCATTTAGACATACCACTAACAGCCTTTGCCGTTAGCTTTCCCAAGTAGTTAATAAGAAGAGAAGTTTAAAGGTAGAAATAGGCTGAAGTGGATTTAGTTCTTCTTAAACAGGGCTTTGTTCCCAGGCTGCCTTCTCACTGGCAGTGCTCTTGCCTCAGCCTTCTAAAGCCCTAAGATTTCAGGCATGCATCCAAACACCCAGACAGTTTGCATTCTTTTACATGATTTCCATTCAGTACAACCAGAAAAGGTATTTTTTAAAAAAAGTTGTAATTGGCATATTCTTTTTTTTTTTTTTTGTAATTGGCATATTCTAACAATTGATCTTGTTGTATTGAGAAATAGCTGGTATGTTTATTCATTATCACTTTGTTTTTCATAGCTCATCCATACAATTCCAGTTTAAAAAAAAAAAAGGCTGGGCGGTGGTGGCGCATGCCTTTAATCCCAGCACTTGGGAGGCAGAGGCAGGTGGATTTCTGAGTTCGAGGCCAGCCTGGGCTACAGAGTGAGTTCCAGGATAGCCAGCGTGATCCAGAAAAACCCTGTTTGGGGGTTGGGGGGGAGAGAAGACTGACCATCCTGAGTTCAGTGTCCTAAAAGCGAGGGAAGGAGCTAGTGTGTATGAGCATGTGGTGGCCTCCAAAACTAAATTGTGTGGAACTAAGAGAGATGCTTATGTCTGTATCTTTGATTGTCAGGAACCTTGGAACAGATTTGCTTTTCTCCAGCAAATAGGAGAACAACAGTGGAAAGGGTCATGCTTGTCACACATATTCTTACAATTTTCTAACATTTACACATTATGTATAGTAATCAAAATAGCTTTTTTAAAAGGTGTACCAAATTCGTGGCTGGGGAGATGGTTCAGTTTGTGAAGCGCCCATTGTATAAGGTGGGTCATCTGTGTCAGAGCTGATTATGGTGACACATATTTGTAGTGTCTAGCACTGAAGAGAACCCCTGGAGTTCGGGCCAGCCAAATTAGCTGAATGCCGAGTTCTTCCAAGTTCAATGGGAGACCTTGTCTCAACAACCTAAGGGAGAGCAACTCTGGAAAACATTTAGTGTTGACCTGTGGCAACACACGCAAGCGTGTGTACACACACTCTACAGCCACACACGCAAGCGTGTGCACACACACTCTACAGCCACACGCAAGTGTGTGCACACACACTCTACAGCCACACACGCAAGCGTGTGTACACACACTCTACAGCCACACACGCAAGCGTGTGCACACACACTCTACAGCCACACATGCAAGCGTGTGTACACACACTCTACAGCAAAACTGATGTCTATCCGATTCTCACCTAATAGACAGCATGTGTAGCCTGGACAGCTCTCCATCATGTCCTCTCTGCATGGGAAATGAGGAACACATCATTCAGGCATCTCTCCAGTTACCAAGTTCCATGTGTTCTCTCGGGAACTCTTGGTGCCTGCTCTTTTCAAGTAGACAAACGTGCTGCAGAGTTACTCCTCATTGCTGCTTGTCTTCCTTCTGCATTTATAGACTTCAAAGCCCAGCCTGAACCGTCTCCAGTTCTCAGTCAGTTGAGCCAGCGACAGCAACACCAGACCCAGGCTGTCAGTGTTCCTCCTCCTGGTTTGGAGTCCTTTTCTTCTCTGGCAAAGCCCAGAGAATCCACATCTAGAGACGGTCCGTCTACTGTCAGCAGGCTTTTGCAGCTTCCTAACATGGCTGTTGAAAGCATTGCATCTGCCCCCCAACCACAGTCCAAACACATTAAACTCGCGAAGCGCCGGGTACCTCCAGCTTCTAAGGTAGGTATTGCAGCGTGAATTGGAAAGTGGGTATAAAAGCATCGTGATAGTGTCTACAATCAAAACTTGAAATGTCTTCCAGCATAGAATATTGCCTTGGGAGGATTTGGCCATCTTTTAGGAGCTTGTGCTAATTCTTAGAGATAATGAATACATGCTGGGAGCCAGGCTCTCCTCAGTTCAAGTGCAGGCCTGTGAGTGTAATTCCGAGTGATCTGGTTGGAGGATGTGTGATTACCTGGCCGATAGTGCTTCTCTCACTCCGTGTCCCTGAAAGTAGCAGAGTATCCTCGTCTGCCAACTCTCCCGGCACCTTCCCCAGCAAGTCAGAAGCCATTTGTAGTATTAATGTGGACCATTCCTCCAGGACCCATTAAGTTGTTTTCTCTATTTTCCTCACTGTGTAAAAGGTTCTCTTTCTCTTCCTTTTCTTGTTCTCCTTTGTTTTTGCCAGTGTAGCTCAAGGAAGTTACTTGTCTTGTAAGCTTGTGAGGGCTGAAGTCCCTGCTCTCTGTCACTGATGAGCTCTGCTTTCATAGGTTCCCGTGTCTGCAGTGGAAATGCCCGGCTCTGCAGATGTCACAGGGCTGAATGTTCAGTTTGGGGCCCTGGAATTTGGATCAGAGCCATCTCTCTCTGAGTTTGGATCAACAGCTTCAGCCAGTGAAAATAGTAATCAAATTCCTATCAGCTTGTACCCGAAGTCTTTAAGGTACAGACTCATTTCTTTGGTTGTGACTGAACATAGTCCTTTCTTTGCAAAACAAATCAAAATGGAGTCGAGCTCAGTGAGGACAACATGATAGTGGTTTAGTGCAGCTCCCAACATGTTAAGTTTCAGAGTCTGCTGTGGCCCATGGTGGTTTCTCTCGATCCTTGCTACCCTCTAACAAAGTTTGTGTCAGAACTCCTCTAGTCTGGAACTTGTCTGGTCTGGATGTTTCATGTGACTAGAGTCTTGTAAAATGTGGCATTTGTGCCTCTTTTCTCTTATTTAGTTTTCAAAGGTCATCCATACTGTGTGTGGACTTCTGTTGCCAAGCATTTCCCTGAGCAGCTGTGGCACATTCATAGTTGGTGGACATTTAGGTTGTTTTCTTTTTTTCCTTGTGGTGGATCACACTGCTATGTTAAGTGTTCCTCATCTGTTAACCACCTGGAGACCCCCAGGTTTGCATGGCAGCAGCAACACTTACAGTCCTTGGCAATGAAGGAAGTACCCGGCTTCCCCACAGCTTCCCAGCACTACTTCACTTCAGTGGAATATTTTGCAAATTGAAAGAGTTGATTTTTTTGTTTTGTTTTGTTTTTTCGAGACAGGGTTTCTCTGTGTAGCCCTGGCTGTCCTGGAACTCACTCTGTAGACCAGGCTGGCCTCGAACTCAGAAATCCACCTGCCTCTGCCTCCCAAGTGCTGGGACTAAAGGTATGCGCCACCACCGCCCAGCAAGAGTTGAGATTTTTATTGTTTTTTTTTCTGTGACTAGAGGCAATACCTGATAAAGACTGTAGTACAAGTACACCTCTGTGGTTAATGTCACTTTAGTTTAGAATATGATACTGTACCAATTTTGTCTTTTTACTGAAGCTGTCAGATGGCAGCAGTATGTGTCTAGTCATGAGTGTGTCCTCTTTACAGTGAGCCTTTGAATGCCTCTTTCCCAATGACCAGTGCTGTACCGAGCTCCACCTACACAACCTCAGTCGTTACCTCCTCCACTCTGACCAGCTCCACCTTGAGCTCCACTAGCCCAGTAACAACTTCTTACGACCAGAGTTCTGTGCATACCAGGATTGCATACCAAAGCTCTGCAAGCCCAGCAGACTCGGCTCCAGGCTCTGTTGCTGTAAGTGGGTCTTTGCAGTTTGTATACAGTTTGTCAAGTTATGCTTTAAATTGTAGTTTATTTATTAGTGTGTGTGTTGAGGGGTGTTTGTGTTTATGTCTGTGTTGCACACAAGTGGAAGCAAAAGGGCAACTTACAGGAATTATTCTCTGTTTATTTTGTGTGTCCCAGGTATCTAACTCAGGGCATTAGTCTTGCTTGGGAGTGGGTGTCTTTGCCCACAGAGCCATCTTTCTGGCCCAATGTAGTACTTTAGGGAAGAATTTCATGGACACATCGTGCCATTTATCAATTTATCAAAATAATAGCAGTACCTTCCTCCCAGGCATGAACTGTTGCCTATGGGGCAATCATCAAATGTTGTCAGAGCATTGGTTACCCCATGACTGGCTTGTCATTGTTAACCAGCAGGCTGAATTGTTGCACACAAGGTTCACAGCTGAGTAAGACTGTTGATGAGAGTTCTCTCCTAATACCTTGAGGTCTAGCCAGTAAAGAGGAAGTTTCCTAGCCCGTCCACTTAATTTCTGTCATGTGGAGCTGTAGCAGTAAGGTCTTAGAATTTGCTCTAAAGAGATCCATCAACAGTAATGAAGATTGCTTGTATTGTGTTGGGGACATCAGGGACCTTCTTGGCCAAGGATTATAGGCTAGGGTATCCAGCTTCCAGTACTGGGATTTTTGTTTACTAAGTTATTGCTTCTGAGAATAGCTTGGTCCACGCATACTGGCCATGTCTATTCAAACAGTCTCAAGGACCATTTTATTGGAGTTTGAGAGAAAAGCAACAGGACAGATGAAGTGTAAATCTTGTCAGCTGCTGGGAGGAGCAGAGGGAAAAGAAAGAGGGATGAGATGAGGCATGGGTTGTGGGAGGTTGGCAAGCAGCTGTGGACAGAAGCCACTAGAGAAGTGGCATGAAGGTCCACCCAGCACATCAAGCTGGGTGTGGTGGATCCCCTAAAACTGGAGTTAAAAACTGAGAGCCACCATGTGGATGCTGGGAATCAAATTCAGATCCCATGAAGAGCAGCTAACCCTTTTCTGCTGTGCCACCTCTCCCGTCCTCCGGCATTTCTTAATAGAAAAGGTACATCAGCTTCTTTCCCCACTGCTGCCTCTTCTTGAGATGGTGTCTGAGTGGACTGCTGGCTGCACACTCTGTGGGTCCTTTCCAGCCTGTAGTCAGTTTGTAAAGATCCCTGTTTTAGTCCACCATGGTGTTTCGGGTATGTTCATATCAATTGCTTTAGGTTCTTTATTTTGTGGACAACATAGTCAAAACTTACTCTGTACTATCTACTTCAAGAAATCTGTGTCTTAAGATCACATCCCTAACCCTAACCCTAACCCTAACCCTAACCCTGATTTCTCAGCATTTGGTGCCTGCTATGGAAGTTACTCTTTCTATAATAAATATTTATGCTATTTAGAATTTGCATATACATTTTAGACTGTATTACTTACATTACAGAGTTTGTACAGTTTCATTATATTGGGGCGTCTTCTTCCTTATATAATGTAACAAGTTGATAATTGTTTTCGACTTGCTTTTCGCCTCTTGTACTTTTTCTTCCCTAAACCCTGGTTCTAGTTTTCAAAATGCCTACTTCTAATTGCATTGCCTCTCCTTACTTATTTTCATATTATTTTTATTTTAAAACAAAAGAATGAAAGAGATACAGGATGGAGAGGTGGCTCTGTATTTAGAGCCCATTCTGCACCTGCCTCAGGCAGCTCACAACCACTTGTAATTCCAAGACTGTCTTCCAACTTTAGCTGGTACCCGAGTGACACACGTTCACACAGATGTACACATAAGATAAAGTAGAATCTTTGAAAAAGATGAGATAATTGCTTCTTTGTTAATCTGCACTGCATATGGTTGTTGCAGTCCCAATTGAGAGTCACCCTGGTGTTTGTCTGCGCATGTCTACATGTTAACTCTTTCTCTTTGTTCTTTGTAGAATGGACATGGTGGTGATCGAAGTCAGCACACCCTAGATAGTAAGTGCCTATACTCATTATGGCTGGTGGAGACCAGACAGAGAAATGTGGCTAATGTAATGCAGAAAGCCCCAGTTGATTGGTGGTTAATGCTCCAAAATCATTACTTGTATGTTTCCCCTGGAAACCACTTGTTGTTTTTGAGAAGGTCTCACTCATAGCTCTGACTGGCCTGAGCTTGTATGTAGACCAGGTTGACCCGAAACTTGTGGTAGCTGTGTTTGCCTCTGTCTCCTGAGCACCAGGATCAAGGATGCATGATATCACATCATGCCCCAAAACAGCTTTTTGATAGATAGTTGTATCCACTCAACCTCAGGCTTATCTGGGAATCCTAGAGTGCAGCTAACAGGCTCTCTTCTCTAGCCACTCTAACTTCCTGTTCTTCCTCAAGAGAATATTTCTCTGTGGACCCTTTATAAAGTCATCTGTGAGTCATGGAGGTACCTTTTGGGCTCTGAATTTGGGGTGGAGTGCTTCATGAAAGTCTTCATCCCGTTTCACCCTCAGAATAATATGTTAGATTTTGTTGTTCTTGTTTTTGTTTGTTTGTTTTCTGTGACTGGGTTTCTCTGTATAGCCTTGGCTGCCTGGAATTAGCTTTGTAGACCAGGCTGGCCGTTAACTCAGAGATCCGCCTACCTCTGTTGCTGAGTGCTAATATTAAAGACTAAAGACATACACCACATCACCTGGCTAACTAGTGATCCTTCTTACACAACCAAAAAAAAAAAAAAAAAAAAAAAAAAATCAACCTAGTATTAGTTCTATTCCAAATTTATGAATTAATCAACATTAACCTAGTAATCTCCACATTTCTATTAGATTCGTTGAGGCTAAAATGGTTTCAACCAATCCCAATTGCAGAAAAATTATAGCCCATTCCTCCAGTATCCACACTGGGTTGAATCATCGCTGTTCTTCCACACAACCCTAATTATTTATATCGTAGTGTCAGTGTACACCCCGTTCCTTCTCATTTACATCAATATCTTTCCTCTCACAAATGAGCAATAAGATGCCTATTATATCATTTATATCCTCTACAATTTGTCTGTCACTTCTAGGTCTCTTCTCTAATTGAATTCCCATACAACATTATAGTAACATCAATAGGGCTGTACTAGCCCCATTCAATTTATTTTACATATGCCTAATTTCTGCCACTACACTATCTTGCTAGCCACAAACAATATTAAAATATTTAATATTAGCTTAGTCAGTAGAATGCCTTCCTAGCATACATACAGCTCTGAGTTCTATCTCCAGGACTACATACAAATGTATACACTGGTGGAAACCTGTAATAGTAGCATTTGGAAGGCAGGAGAATCAGAAATTCATGGTTATTACTGACTACATAGTGAGTTCAGACCCCTATCTCTAAAAGAAAAGACTAGACAGCATTCCTCCCCCGAGAAGGGGCAAAAAGACTGAAGGGCGTGGTGGTACATAGTGCAACTCTAGCACTATGGAGTTCTATGACTATGAACTTCAGGAGTTCAAAGTCATCCTCCATTACTTAGAGTTCAAGGTTGACCTGTGCTACATGAAGTTCTTGTTTCAGAAGAAAGTGTGTTGACTCTCCTGCCTGCTCTCACCTCTCCTTGCCTTGTTGAGAGTAGAGTGCATCCTCACAGGGGTTTCTACAAGAGGGAAAGCGTGTTCTCTCTCCTACCTGGAAAAGGCAATGATGTTTTCAAGCACATATCTGATTTATATGTGTGGATGATAATCATGCTGAGTCTTTTCCGAAGGTCATGTGCCATGTGTCCATGGCATCCCTGATACATAAAAACCTGTGCTCTGTGATTAATCTTTCGAAACAAAAACCAAGAAAGTCCCCAAAACTTTCTGTCTTTACAAGTTCTGTGCCTTTGCAAGTTTGTGTTGGTGCAGAGCTGGGATGAAGAGACGTTCCCACGTATGCCCTCAGGTGCCTGTGCCCTCTTTGATGGTGCCAAATGGATGGAGGTGCTCTGGGGCAGTCTTGCACATCTGCCATTCACTCCCTCGTGTCATGCTTTTAAAAGGGAATCTGTCCCACTGTGTACACGGCAGCTTTTCTGGGTGTTTACTTCAAGCTTCTGCAGATGGGAGAAATGTGTCCGAGTCGAGACAGTTTAAAGGTGTCATTTTTCTGTTCTTTGTCCAAACCTATCATATCTGGTAATGTAGTCCTATCTGCAAGAAATAGAGCTATCTGATGACATGCTTGTACACCATAACTGCATGTGACTAGATACTGAATGAGGACTGCTTCTGGAGCTAAAGAGATACATGTCTTACAGCTACTTCATCCGTTCCAGCTCCAAAGAAGACAGACCCTTCTGCCCTCCCGTCTGTGAGCTCCCTGCCCAGCCCCGCCTCCTGCACTACACTTCTCCCCTCCTCATCCCAGCACACTGCCACTTTGCCCTCCTTGACCCCATCTGGTGAACTGCCCAGCAGCCCTCACTCTCAGCTCAGCAGGTATGTGCATCACAGTGAGACCCCCATCACCTCTGATAGGGTGTGTCGTGTAGACCTGACCTTAGGACATGGCCTAGGGTTTGTCCTGGTGATATCACTAAGTCTCTAGGGATGAAAACCTTGACTACTTCTAATGTGTTTGCTGGCAGAATCTGAGGTCTCCTGGGGAAGCAGAGGGACCGCAACCACATACTTTATGCCTGCCCAGTCCCCAGGTCTTAGCCCATCCACTTGAATGTGGAATAAGAATTATTGATAATTATCTGACTTTATATTGTTGGAATAGGGTGCAAGAAAAGAAGTTAGCTTGTCACCCAGACCTTCTGGGTAGAGTTCTTGATCCATTTGATTCAGAGGAAATGTTGGTTGGAGCTCAGAATCTGATGGAATTCAAGCTCCACTTATTTATGTGTTATGGGTCACACATAAATAGAACCTCTCTTGATTGGCAGTGTTCTGACTTTCCAGGTGCATTCCTGGTTTGACAATTTTTATAGCCAAAAAAAAAAAAAAAAAAAAAAAGGTTATAATTTATTGAAGCCAGGCTGTATCAGATGTCATGGTAAATTGTCCTGGAGGTCATTTCTGACCACCAGGACTGTGCCACATAAAGTCTGATGTCCAGGTATCTTCAGGGATGGGATTGATTGTGGTTATAGCCTGTCAAACCAGGTGGATATTGTATCTGTGGATAAAAGCACTTAGTTGGACATGTGGTCCTCTGTTTTATCTTGTAGCTCCCTGTCTGGCCACCAGAATAGCTTGACCTCTGCACATGCAACACGTTCTACAAGCACGCCACACACCGTAAGTGCCTACCCCTTCTGCTCAATATACCCAGACTTTCCTTCCCATGGTTAAGAGGAAATTGGTTAAATTTGATCTGAGATTGATCTTAGGTTCGCTGCCTTAGAACCCTGTGCTTTTTCTTGGGAGATCAGGCATGTGTGCTTGATGTCAAGGATTTGAAGAGTGCTCTTTTCATTACAGGACACATGCGGTCAGCAGGGACAGTTTGTTTCTTGGTCTTTTTTACTTGACACTTTGTTGTCAATAGGTTTGTTTCTAATTCCTGTCTGTAGATATCTTTAATTCTCCTGCTCTTGGCCTAAAAGATATAATTAAGTATAATTAAGTTGCATCCTATTGTGTTAATGCCATGGGGGCTTTGCTCGTGGTAGTGATTGGATGCCCACTTTAATCAGCCTTCATACTACCTTCCCATGCTTAAAGATAGACAGTTTGGGGGAGAAGTTTTTAAAAAGTCAAGAAGTCTAGACCAGGATGCTTTGAGGTGTAAGCATCAGATAAGCAGTACTCTTCATTTACTTCCTCCCAACATGTAAATGCGTATGCATATTGTTTAAATGTGAGCGAGGGTTTGCCAACATTTCTATGTGCACCATGTATGTGCCTGTTACCCACGGAGGTCAGGAAGAGTGTATCAGATTCTCTGGATTTAAAGCTACAGAGAGTTATGAAACACTAAGTATATGCTTGGGACCAAACCTAGGTCAGCCTGTGGTTTTTAATCACTGTACCATCTCTACAGCACCCTTTGTATTTATGTGTGTGGATCGACTTGTGTCTGTGTGTGATTGCAGGTACCCATAGAGTCTACAGAGGGGCAGTGGATCCCCTGGAGATGATGGAATTATAGTTGGTTGTGAGCCTTCAGATGTGGATGTTTGAAATAAAACTTAGACTGTAAGAGCCATACCACTGAGCCATCTTTCCTGCACCCCATGAATGGTTTTTGTTTACGTATTCATATATCTCTGTCTGTCTGCCTCAGACAGCATTGTATAGGGATTTTCAATATCTCGTCCTTTGTTGGCTTCCCATCCTTGGAGAGCTGCCTACACTCTCCATAAGACTAGGTATGCCTGCAGTTCGCTCCTGTGGTACTGGGGTGGGGCCGAGACACTCTCCCTCTAGAAGAGCAATAAGTACCCTTATAGGTTGCTTGCTTGGTTGGATTGTCTGAGACAGTCTCACTGCCCTGATGGCTGGATCTAGCATTGTTGCTAGTAAGTGTTACCCTGATCCCTCACCTTATTAGAGTCACCAGGTACAGGCCTTGCCACTGTCTGTCTGTCTGTCTGTTCTGACTGTTCCAGCTCCATCTTCCTTGCAGCCCACCAAACATGTATTGGCTTTTGTTTTGCCAGCATGCCAGTGTGGAGAGCACGGCTTCCTCCGTGGCTTTCTCGACAGCAGCCGCCTCTGCTCCGAGTGCCCCATCCTCAGGGCTTGTCCTGCCTGGGAGCATGAGCACTGTGAGCGTACCTAGCAGCAGTACCAGGGCCACGGCCTTGGTGACCTCAGGTGTGTGCCCCAAGCCTCTTGCAACCTCCTCAATAGTGAACTTCCACCCGCCACCAAGCCGCCAGGAGCCTCTGAGAAATGGGTGATCCATTGTGTTTGTTTTTTTTCTCTTTGTAGGCAAAGCACCCCCAAACCTGCCTCAAGGGGTGCCTCCCCTGCTACACAATCAGTACCTCGTGGGCCCTGGAGGGCTGCTTCCTGCTTACCCGGTGAGTAGGACTGACTTGCCAGGTGCCAGCCCCACCTTGTGAGAGTGCTTGTGACGTAGCCCCTCTCACAGCAGCTTGTGGGCCGCTCCTCTGTTCCTGCCTGTCTCATACCTGATGTATTCTTCTCCTTCTAGATTCTACTTAGGTAGGATCTTTTCCTATAACATCTGACCCAAGTCCCATTCTGAATGTGTCTGTTTTGGCTCCCTGTGTGTCTGCAATCTGTGGTCCTCAGTGTCTCCACTGCTTCTCCTGCAGATCTACGGTTATGATGAGCTCCAGATGCTGCAATCACGGCTGCCGATGGTGAGTGACAGGCGGCTCAGTGAGGACCTTGGCAGTAGAGACTTACACACTCCTTGCCTGCTTGCTGACAGCCACTGTGCTAGGCCATCAGTCCTCAGCTGTGGCTCTCCCTATACCACTTTAGAGACGCTGTGTCTAGTTGGGGGGATATGCTTGGTTTGACCATTGTCTTGGCAGATAAAGGTCATTGCTCATCTCTAGGGAATGAGGAACTCTGGGACCATGAGTACTCACTGTAAGCCATGGCTCATCCAAGACCAGCCTAGGCTACATTCTGAGATCCTGTCTGAAAACAAACCTATCCTACAGTCTAAGACTTGTGAGTTGTGCCTGTGACTGTAACCCTGTCTTCACCTCACGCTTGGGTGCATGGCTGCGTTCACGAGGGCAGCCTTCCTGTTCTACCCTAGGAGGAGGACCGGCACACATTTCCTGACTTTATAAAGTATCATCTGGGGCTGCTGCCTCTGCTCAGCCAGAGTTGTCTGTATTCTGACCCTGGGCCTAGGGATAAAGTAATGGATCTTGTGGGAAAGCCACCATGAGAAGCAAGAAAGCAGGGGCACATGACCAGGATTGTGCTCTGGGTAGACAGTCTGATACCTTCTGGGGAATCTATCAGTGACAGACACAGAATCTGGTCTTTCATGTTCTCAGAGGAAGTGACTGCCCAGGCCTGGGGCTGCCTGTGCTTGCTGTAGTGCCCACTCCTTGCCTACACCCCATCCCATCGTGGTGTTGCTGGTCTTTTGCCCATAGTGTGCAGCTGCCGGTAGCACCTCCGTTCCCATGGACTGGAGTCCTTTCCAAGGGAGAGGCTAGCAGAGGGCCTGCTGAGCCTTAACAGAATGTAGAAGAGCCCCTGGGTAGGATCCGGGAGTCTGAAGTGACACAGCTGTACTCATCCTTAGGGTCTTTTCTTGCCTCTACACCCACACCCACACTCATGAGTCTCATTCTCCTTGGATTTTCTGTGTATACAAGTTTGGCTAGGATTTCTGTAGATGCATCATTGTGTGCCCGATGACCACAGGACAGAAGACATCATATCCCTGCAACTGAAGTTACACAGTTTTAAGCCACCACGTGGGTTACTGGGAGAGCACCCAGTTTTCTTTAACCACTGGACCATCTCTCCAGCCCCTCCCTTTCCTGTTTTAAAAGTTATATCTTAGAGGACATCTCCAGTGAGGTCACAGTGGAAACAAGCATTAAATTTTTTCTTGGGTCATATTTAGCATTCCTTTGGGGCTAAATTGCTGCCTTTGGATTTCCTCATCTGTGAGGCCTCCTTGTGGGCCTCCTTCCTACCAGTCTCCTTTGTCTCCAACTAGTTCCTACAAGCTCCTTGTCATTTGACTAGTTCTTTGTGCCTCTTAGACTTCTGGCAGAGGATTCCATGTTTTCCTGGAGTTTGCCTAGATTGCAGCCTAAGGGATGTGAGGGCCATTCCCAGCTGTCTGTTCTTGTCTGGCTTGACTCAGAGCCCTGGGTGTCAAGGGCCAGGGCAGTGCTTCTTCCTCCAGAGTGCAGCTTTGGTGGTCGTCTGTGTTTGCACTCTTGCACCTGCCGTTCTCCCCTGCCATTTAGCTCTGTTGCTGCAGCTAAAGGAGTTGGCAGAGGCTGGACTACTTAGGGCCTAGACCCCTGGTCTTATGCCTGTCTAGCACTGCTTTCTGCCCCTCTTTAAGTCTCCTAGGCTTGGTCTCTTTTACCTTTCCCATAGCTGTTCATTTAGTCTCTCACACAGGAAGGACCAGTAAGGTTGGTTTGGCCTGTAGCATTTACCAAGTCTCCGTATGTGCTGTGAAAAGAGTTGTGAGATTGGCTGTGTCTAGTTCAGGCGTTAGGGTTTGGCAGTCTGCCCACATGCTGTTGGCTAAAGCAGAGGTTCTGAGCTGAACACACCCAGGGTACTGTCATACGTGCAGCATTCTGGGAGTGTGGCATCACCCCGAGTGTGCATACTTGTTCTGCCGGCTGGATCTGCTCTCTGTGGGGATGGCGGTGAGACCATTGCTCAGTGAGTCTCCTTGGTCTTTCCTAGGATTACTATGGAATTCCCTTTGCAGCACCCACAGCCCTTGCCAGCCGAGATGGGAATCTAGCTAATAACCCATATGCAGGTTAGTTGGCTCAGCGGGCAAGAGTTGGGAGGTGATGGGCTGTCCTGTCTAGCTACAGGAGGCCAGAAGGTGGATGAGGAGGGCTGAGGCAGTCTTTGAAGGTATGAGTACTTGAGCTGGCAGTTTGCTGTATTCCTGTTTGTAACAGCTAGCCTGGCCTTTCCCCTGGTATACAAGGGTCAGTGTTCTTCTAGGTGATGTCACAAAATTTGGCCGAGGAGACTCTGCATCCCCTGCACCTCCAGCGACACCAGCTCAGGCACAGCAGAGCCAATCACAGACCCACCACACGGCCCAGCAGCCCTTTTTGAATCCTGCTCTGCCACCTGGCTACAGCTATACTGGCCTCCCCTACTACACAGGCGTGCCCAGTGCCTTCCAGTATGGGCCCACTATGTTTGTGAGTATTTCTGCAGATCGTTTCATGGACTTCTTGGGTTCCTCAAAGATTGAAGCTTTGAGGATGTTTTCCAGCATCGGTCAGCAGTAGATGCATGCAGCCAGGAGCCCATTTAGTTACAGCTAGCCTTTGGTTCAGGGTCAGAGTCCATCTCCCCAGCTCCTTTAGATCCATCATGGATTGCACTACTGGGTCTCTCGGTTCTGACTTAGTTTTGCCTGATGCTCAAGCCAAGCCTGATCTCCTCTTTGCCTTATTCCTAAACTCAAACCTCACCTGTTTGTCCAACCAGGTCCCTCCAACCTCAGCGAAGCAGCACGGTGTGGCCCTCAGCACTCCCCCAACCCCTTTCCAGCAGGCCAGCGGCTATGGGCAGCATACTTACAGCACAGGTAAGGACCAGTCACACCCAGGACTCAGGAGCATGTGCTTGGACAGCTGCTTAGCCCACACATGCCTCTTGTGTCCTGCCATCCTAGGTTATGATGATTTGACCCAGGGGACAGCAGCAGGAGACTACACCAAGGGTGGCTATGGTGGATCATCTCAAGCACCAAACAAGTCCACTGGTTCTGGGCCTGGCAAAGGTAGTGTCAACTCCCCTCCAGGACTGTAACCTGGAGTAGTTGTCTCATATCTGACAGTTGCTTTTCTTCTAGGAGTATCAGTATCTTCAGGCACTGGCTTACCTGACATGACTGGTTCTGTCTACAACAAGACACAGGTGAGCTTGCACAAAGGTGGGCACAGGTAGATCAGAGAAGAGTGCAGTTCAGCCTGACCTCACTGCCATCTTTGTCCTACAGACGTTTGACAAGCAGGGATTTCATGCAGGGACTCCTCCACCATTCAGCCTGCCCTCTGCCTTGGGCTCCACTGGGCCCCTGGCCCCTGGAGCTGCCCCTGGCTACGCCCCTGCTCCATTCCTGCACATCATGCCAGCCCATCAGCAGCCCCACTCCCAGCTGCTACACCATCACCTACCGCAGGATGCCCCGGTGAGCACAGTGACGGAGGCAGCCTCCCCATTCTGGGCCTGGGCTCCGTTGCAGCCGTTATAGCCTTTTCTCCTCTTCCTCCTCAGAGTGGTTCTGGTCAGCGCAGCCAGCCCAGCTCCCTGCAGCCCAAGTCTCAAGCCTCCAAACCCACCTACGGCAACTCTCCATACTGGACAAACTAGACCCTGAGGAGGAAAGGGTGGGCTCTTGGGCAGGGTCTACTCTGGGCAGGGAAGAACACATGGAGCACATTTCTGGGAGCCCGGTGCCCTTCCTAGAATTCTGAGACATAACTGTCAGCTGAGCCTCTGTGGGACGCCTGCCCCCCAGACCCACTATTGTATGTAATGTATTTATGTATGTATTTGTAAATGTGATCAAAGCCTAGAGGAGCTGGGCTGTGGCTGCGGGTAGCATACAAGTGTGCTCTCCCGGTCTGGACACCCTTACTATAGCCAAATAGGCACCGCCCCACCCTCCTGCCTCCAGACCTGCCATGTGGCCCCAGCTCCTTGGGCTGCTGGGTGTGCCACTGAAGGACTGGTGGTTTGGGGCCGGGTCAGTACCAGTGAAGAATCACGACTTATCTCATTCCCTGTGAACCATTATGTTTTTTCCCTCTGTAATTACTTCATACTTGTTTTTGAAAAGCTGATCCTTTTGTCATTTGTCATGGTCCCCCTTCCAACAAATCTTAATCTGGAAATAGAAGAAATGGCCCCTGTCCAGCATAACCCTGGTGCCTACACGTCTGCGCACAGCAGGGGCTTCTGCTCTGAGTCTGGTCCTGCTCTGGGGACTCATCTTTTCTGACCAACCATTTAAAAAAAAAAAAAAAAAAATCTGAACTAGGTCTCTCAGAGATGTTCAGCCAGTCAGCTCCCGTACAAAGAAATCAAAGATCTGCTTCCATGTCAATGAAAGCCTGTCTCCAAACAAATGCTCCTCTATATCAATTGTCCTCAACCAGGTGGACAACTTAACTGTTTCAGGGTTTTCTCTCGCCCAAACTCCACCTAATAAAATTCTGAGAGCATTCTGGGTCTCTGTGTGCTGTGGCTTGGGAGAGGCACCACCTCACAGGGATGATCACTTGAATTGCTGTTAACTTCCTTCTTCAGGGCCTAAGTTATGCCTAGTCAAGTTCATGTGCCTTTTCTGGCCACCTATATATGACCCAGAGAACAGAACAGAACAGGAGTGCCAGGATAGTGCCGTCCAAACCCCCACTGACTAGTCTGTAAAGAAGCCAAATGCCTGGACTCAAGAGCTGGAGAGCTGCCATTGACAGTCACCTGTCCTACCACTGTCTAGACTGTTGGTTAAGTCAGAAGTTACCATGAAGCTCCACAGTTTCAGACCAGGCTAATGAGGAAAGAGGCACATACCTTATTCAGTGGCGTCCTTAGGTACATGGGGATTACTGAGATTAACGGTCTCAAGTTTTGGGGAGATTTGGGGGTCTCGACAGAAACACTGTTAGTGGTTAAGTCACCAGACACTTAAAAAGGCAAGCATCTATCTGAAACAGGTCCTCCTGGTTTGTCCTTGCCCCTCCCCTCAGTTCAGTTCGCAGACTGGGTGGCGTGGTGCTGCCTGCTGTGCTCTTGCTCGACAAGGCGAACACAACTCTGTGGGCCCAGGGTGGCAATACCCTTCAGGCAAAGCAAGCAAATGTCCTTGCCCTTAATAGTCTATCTTAAAAGAAAGTATTGCTTGAGGGTACTTAGCTTCTAAGAAAAGGTCAGTAGAGCCCAAAGAGTGGTTTTAACTCTTCAGCAGAGACATGAGAATTAAGGTGATGAGATGCAACAAGGGGATGGGGGTCAACCCATGGGGAAGTAGCAATACAGGTAGTTTTTATTTCACATTTTTATTAGACAGATGGGCAGAAAGAGACAAACCACTAAAGGGGAAGCCAACAAAATGTATCAGATAAACTTCTCATAAGTTAAACTGAAAAACCATCTACAATTTTAACTAAGAAAACTATTAAAATCAGGATGTCCGCTGGTTTCAGTTGAAATTGCATCTGAATCTTTTCAGTTGTAAATGTAAACCTTGTTGCTCAGAGTTGGGGGAGAGGACAATTCCCCTTCCAATGGACAGGATCAAACAGTAGGGAACCAGCAAAGAGTGACCAGGAGATGAGGGTGAAGAAGTGATTACAAAAGTAGTGTAGCTACTCAAATTCTGGAATGGTAAGAGAAAGCAGGGAGACCGAGAGGAGCAACAATGGAACCATGATAAAGAGCGTGCATTCTGGGAGGCCTTGATTAGACCTGAGAGGAATCCTGTTCTCCTCACACCAAGTAAACAGTACAACTCTGCTCAAAATTTCTACTTGCACCCAAAAACTATCTACTCCCAAAAGGAAAAACTAGTGCACTCAAGACCTTCCCACAGGACAGGTTTCCAGGAACCCACGTCTGGGCGCAGTTAAGTCGATTTAGACTACAGCATCTGGCTGTACATAGCCTTGGAACTGACCACACCCCTACCAAAGGCTGAGGCCCACTTGCACTTGCCTCTCTGGCTCCCTGAGTCAGCATGTACCACAGGCCAGCAGGGCCTGCCACCGTGCCAAGATGCCTAGCATGTCCTTGACATGGCTGCTTTAGTATCAAAAGGTTTAGGATGCCAAGAGAGTAAGACCAAACAACTGGCTATGAACTTTCAGAGGTGGGCACTGAGGAAGGAAAATCAGAGCGGATTTGGCTGTAGATCTGGGGGCAACAAACTGGAAGTGTCTCTTTACTGTGTTCCTGAATCAGGAGACTTGGGTACCGCCCTGGCCCTGTAGAGATGAATTTCACTAAGTTTCAATGTTCACTAATGTCCAACACTAAACATTCTCAATAACAGACCGAACTTTTGAGGCCAGGGAGCTGAGAAATAGCATTCAGGAGTATAAAGAGAGAATGAAACCCTGAGATCAGAAAGGAAAGGGAACCATGAAAGGAGGAAGCGTGGTCTACTTAACAAGAGGATTGGTCCTTCCCAGGTCCCATCTGCCCTTTGGTTCTTTCTGAGCTGTGATCTGAGGAGAAGGAAGGACCCTGGCACACAAGAATCTTGACCCCCTCTATCCTTGAAGTCTGGTTTGCTAAACAAAGCCCTCTTTCAAATCTGGGATGAAGCTACTGGAGCCCAGTCTTGCAGAGAGCCACATGTGATTGACACCTGGGAAACAAAGCTGCCTGTAGTCGGCTGGGACCCTGCCAAAGTGGGGGGGCCACAAACCATTTCTGCTTGCATTCCTTGGCCAAAGTACACTGAAAGGAGAAAAAAGTCCACATCATCCCCAATGAAGACAACAAGCCGCCCCAAGTTGCACACATCTACAATTATCACTATCGAGAAAAGCAGCTCAATGAAAACCAAAACCTTAACACACGCACGTAGGATTCATACTGAGTAATTAAAGGTGGCTGCTTAAATAAAACCCATCAGCAGCCGCCAGCAGTCCTCACTCTTCCCCGCAAACGCATCAACCAACACTGGGATAGGTTTTTACATCTGTTTTTCAGAACCAGAAATCCAAACACACTAACCTCTACCACCCCTCCCCTCCCCCCACTTTCTGGTGGAAAAAAAAAAGAGTTATCCTACCTTTAAAATAAATAGCAACCAAGTGCTCAGTTCTATGTAAAGTATGAATATTTATTTCAGGCTTTAGATCCCAATCAATTCCAAAAAACAAAATCTGATATCTCCTCAGAGTAGCTGCAGCCTCCATGTTGGGATGGTGTCACCGAGGCAGCACATTTCATCAGACTTAGCAAGAGTAAGTCCCGGATGCCCACCGCAGCCCAGCCTTAGGAAGGGAAAGAAACGAGACTCACCAGCACGGGGCTGAACGAACGCACGCGCACTAATGTAAAGGAGCAGCTAACCCTTGGCAAATTGGCTTTTTTTTTTTTTTTAAGTTTGTTTTGTGGGCTTTTTTTTTTTATTTTTTATTTTTTAAGGTTTTGTTTTTTTTTTTCTTTTTTTTTCCCCATTTTCCTTTGCTACCCAATATATGCAGCACTTATGGACTCCCAGTGGGCTCCCAGCTTTAAACACAATGTCTCGAACAGACTAATTCTCCAAGAATCTAAAAACAGACAGAGGTGTTTTGCTGTGAACATTCTGCAGAGATGGGTGAGGTGGGAGCTTGAGGGGTGGTGGCTGTTTTTAAAAAAGAATCAATACAGTGATGGAAGGGAAAGAATGCAAGACTTGAGACATTCTGTGGAGGAACTCTCTCTCCAGTAAAGGTCCATAAAGGAGCAAACTGAGATCATCCGCAAGAGGCAGCAGGGGCTGGCTGCTTCCCCACCCCAGGAGTAAGTTTTTGCTGAGTGGCCACTGTAGATCCCCACTTGCTCCCCTCCCTTTGGCCTGAGACGTCAGGGCAGTACAGGGGCACTGAAGAACGTCACGACTCCTCATTTCCAGAATCGTCATCATCATAACAGTCGGCATCTTCTTCCTCCTCATCTTCATCATCAATGTCGTCGTCATACAAGTCGTCATAAAGCAAATCTGAGCTGTTGTCGTTGGAAGGCACTTTAGTTTTGATGCAGTACTCGGCCAGGGTGGTGGGCACCTTCACGCCGTCCTTTTCTGCCTCAACCTTAGTGGCTGAGACCTGCTTCCTGGACAGAGGAGAGCACAGGAACGGTTTAGAGAGGTCTGTCTGCTTTGAGGGGCTCTCACTAATCCACATGGCCTCCCCTCTAGAATCCTCCAGCCCTTCGTTTCCTTAGTGCTGCAATTTCCAGGTTAAGGCACTGTGTTGAAGACAGTCTTATGACAGTGTAATCAGATCCCCGTGGCTCACGCTTCACACTCCATATAGAACAGATAACCCTGCATCATACTACGGCTCTCGACCATCAGGACCTTCGTGTCATGGAGGGTCTTTGCCCTAACACTTTAGCCTTGTTTGAGGCAAGCTCTCTCTTGTTTGCTGCTGCAGAAATCATGTTAGCTAGCCCAAAAGCATTTGAAAGTTCTGTCTTTCGCCTCCCATCTCTTGCTAAGGGGGACTACAGATGCATATGTACTACTGGCTTTATACATGGGTTCTGAATGCTTTTTAAGTGTGGGTTCTGGTTTGCTGGGGTGCTGGGAAGCAAACACTGTACAACTGAGCTACAGGCCCACCATCTTTTTAGTGCCTTGAATACATGAAGCTGATTACTCTGTCCAATTCTCTCGGGTCATCTGTTGGGTTCCCGCAGGTCACCAAATGTCATTGTTTTTGAGGTGATGGGGCAGAATGCCAGGCAGGAGCTTCCAGCAAAGCCACACCCTGCATACAATCCTACTCACACCTACTGCCTGGCTCCCATCACAATGTGCCCTGTCTTCATCAGGCTTTTCCATTATCCTCTGCTGACTTGGCAGGTAATGGCTCTGCAACAAAATGTTGCCTGTGTGAGTGTAAAACTTTCTTGCCAAAGTACAAAAACCAAAACCATAAAACAACCAGGAGGCCTGAGACTGGAGAGACTGAGAACACCGCTTTCCCGAAGCTTCAGTTTGTTGCCAGGCCTTGCGCGCTGACAGGCCTGCAGGCTACAGGTCGTTACAGTTGACACTAAACTGTACCTTTACTCCTTACATGAGTCATTCACCTCAGCGGCTGACCGCGAAAACCAAGCAGGGCATAGGGATGGACGCTGTGATCCTAGTACTTGGGAGGCAGAGGCTGGTCTCTGTGTTCAAGGCTAGCCTGGTTTAAACTGCACCCCACCCCCCATATACACAAGACAAACAACCAAAACGAACCCAAAATGTCTGAAGTCCTGCCCAATGAGTTCTCTTTATTTTTTATTGTGTTTTGTTTCTGTTTTGGGTTCTCTTTCAATAGCTAAATTCATTAGGCTACACCATAAGTATAATTGAGAAATTGTTTTAAAGTAAACAGGTTACTGAAGTTTGAATTTAATCCCTTAGTTCCAGAGTACACATGGTCTGCCATACCTAATGATTTCAGCATATTCCTTGTCTTTTCCTTTGCTGTCCCTCCATTTCCTGAACATGACTGAAGCATCCACATTGGCTGGAGAAAAGGTGTTGGGCTCATTAAGCAGTGAGATTACACTTAACAGGATAGTCCTGAGAAGGAAAGAGTACACTGTTAAAATCCACATCCAGAATGTCCAAAAAGTACAAGCTTTAAGAAATTAGGCAGTAGCCAGGCAGTGGTGGCACATGCCTTTAATCCCAGCACTTGGGAGGCAGAGGCAGGCGGATTTCTGAGTTCAAGGCCAGCCTGGTCTGCAAAGTGAGTTCCAGGACAGCCAGGGCTACACAGAGAAACCCTGTCTCAAAAAAAACAAAAACAAAAACAAAAAGGCAGTTTTTAAGGTTTTCTCCCTTAAAATATTTCTGATACAAATTTGAGGTCATAGCATTACCTATTATGAAAAATTGATTATGCAATTTTGTTTTCAGGGGCCAGTGAGGTGGCCCAGCAGGTAAAGGTGCTTGCCAGCAAGCTTGGTAATCTGAGTTTGATCAGTGAGATGAAACAGACAGAAGGAAAACGCCCACAAAAGTGCTTTACACCTCCACTTCTAGGCTACGGCAGTAAATGTCTTTTTTTTTTTTTTTTTTAAATTTAAGATTTATTTATTTAATTATGTGAGTACACTGTTGTCTCTTCAGACACACCAGAAGAGGGCATCAGATCCCATTAATAGATGGTCAGGGGCCACCATGTGGTTGCTGGGAATTGAACTCAGGACCTCTGGAAGAGCAGTCAGTACTCTTAACCTCTAAGCCATCTCTCCAGCCCCGTAAATGTGTTTAAAATAAAAATTTTTTTTTAGGACCAGAAGCCACTTCAGCCGCCAGAACTCCAGGCAGGCCACCCAAGCATGACCACTTCCCAATCCCTCTCCTCCTTTCCTTTTCACTGTGTCTTAGGCCAAGTCAGGCAGAGTCTCCATGCTGGATTAGAGGCTAGAGAACTCCAGCCCCAAACCCTGCTGGAGACCTCCCCTAGCTCAACACAGGCCATGAGTAACAGAAACCAAGAAACAAAATACCCATCCATCAAAGACAAACTCAGAAATAAAATGGTGCTGCTCTAACTATATGTCTACATGTATAAGAATGCGAATAGATCCATATCTATCATGCTGTACAAAACTCAAAAGTCTAAGTGGATCAAAGACCTCAACATAAAGCTAGATACACTGACCCTGACAGAAGACAAAGTGGGAATAGCCTTGGACACAGTAGTTCGGGAGACAACTTCCTGAACACAACATAAATAGTGCAGGTACTGAGATCAACAATTAATAAATGGGACCTCATGAAACTGGAAAGCTTCTAAAAGACAAAGGACACTCTCAATAGGACAAAATGGCAGCCTACAGAATAGAAATGATTTTCACTATCTCCACATCCCACATAGGGTCAATATCCAAAATATATAAAGAACCCAAGAAACTAGGTATCAACAAACCATATTATCCAATTATGGAATTACAGGTGTAATCAGAATTCTCAATAGAAGAATCCCAAATGGCTAAGAAGCACTTAAAGAAATGTTCCAACATCCTTAGCCATCAGGGAAAGGCAAATCAAAATGACCCTGAGATTCTATCTTATATCTGTTAGAATGGTTAAGATCAAAAACACAAGTGACAGCTCACGCTGGCAAGGATGTGGAGCAAGGAGATACTCTTCCACTGCTGGTGGGAACGCAAACTTGTATAACACTTTGGAAATCAATATGGCAGTTCCTCAAAAAATTGGGAATAGATCTACCTCAAGACCCAGCTATACCACTCTTGGGGCTCCATCCTACCACAAGAACACTTGCTCAACTATGTTCATAGCAGCTTTATTCATAATAGCCAGAAACTGGAGACAACCCAGATGTCCATGAACTGAGGAAGAGAAAAGAACATGTGATATGTTTGCACAATGGAGTACTACTCAGCTGTTAAGGAAAAATGGCATCATGAAATCTGCAGGCAAATGAATGGAACAAGAAAAGATCATCCTGAGTAAGATAACCCAGACCCAGAAAGACAAACATGGAATGTACTCATCTATATGCGGCTATGAGCTGCAGAGTAAGGGGAAACGTGCTACAACCCACAGACCCAGAGAGCCTAGCCAAGGAGCAAGCTAGGCTCTAGAGGGGATGAATGGATCTCCTTGGGAGGGAAAAATCCAACAGACTTTGCAGGTGAGGAAGGAGATAGAGAGATCAGGGTAGGGGTAGGGAATATATAGAAGAAGAGAGTACACGAGAGATTGTTGGAACTAGACAGCATTTAGGAATGATGTGGAAACCTAGTATAGTGGAAGCTCCCTGAAATAATCTATGAGAGTGACCCTATCGAGGATTCCTAGTGATGGAGGGTACGGAGCCTGAACCCGCAGTCTTCTGTAATCAGGGCTTCCAGTGGTGGGCCTGGGACACCAACCCAGCCACAAAACCTTCAGCCTACAATTTGTTCTTCCTGCAGATGTGCTGGGGTAAAGGTGGCACGGAACTTGTGGGAGTGGCCCACCCCATGCCTGACACTGCCTAGACAGCCCAGAGACCTAATGACATCCTTATATCCTCAGAGACTGGCGCCCCACCTAACTGTCATCAAAGAGGCTCCTTGCCAGCTGATAGGAGCGATGCAGAGACTCACAGCCAAATACTAAGTGGAGAGTGAGCCCAGATTGGAAGTCTCCATCAGGTTCCTCCCCTTGGGAACCCCATGGAAGTGGGGAGAAGAGACTATGGGGGCCAGAGGGCTCAAGGACAGCAGGGGAACATGACCCACAGAGTCACCTAAGCGGGCCTCACAGACTCACAGACTGAAGTGACAATTACAGAACGTGCGCATCTGTGCTGGGCTCTCTGTCTATGTTGTGGCTGTGTAGCCCGGTGTTCTTGTGGGAGTCGGGACTCTGACTCTTTTGCCTGCTCTTGGTCCTCTTACTGGGTTGGTTTGAGAGTTTGTGCCTAGTCTTCCTGTAGCTTGTTATCCATGTTCACCTGATGTCCTTGGGAGGCCTGGTCTTTTCCGAGGAGAGACAGAGAGGAGAATGTGTGTGTGTGTGTGTGTGTGTGTGTGTGTGTGTGTGTGTGTGTGTATGCGCACATGTGCGTGTGTGAATAAATAAATTACAAAAAGAAATTCTGAAATATGTTTTGGGGCTAGAGAGATGACTCATTGGTAAGAGCATATACTGTTCTTCTAGGGGACCCGAGTTTGTAGCCCCCACCACACACATCCCATATCAGGCTGCTCCAACAGCCGCTTAACTCCAGCTCCTAAGGATCTTAACCCTCTGGTCTTTTCGGTCACATGTACATACCCACAGACAGATAGATACACAAATGCATAATTAAAAATCAAATAAATTTGTTTTAAAAAACTGTTTTTTAGCAATCAGCTGGCTAAGCCACAAAGCAGACGCAGAGGGGGAGTTCAGGCGTCTAACTCAGCACACTGAGGTAGGTGCCTGAGGTAGAGGAGAAGAGCCAGCCTCACACAGAGACACTAAGGAAGGTACAGGGGGAGAAAGAAGCAAGGAAGGAGATATTTGATTTGAGGCCAGCTTCGTCTACACAGCAAGTTCCAAGTCATCTAAGGCCACATAGTAAGACCTTGTTTATGTATATATATATTCATACATACATACATACACACACATACATAAACAAATGAGTGAATTAAACAAATAAATAGAAAACAACCTGACCTTCTTTATTCCCTCCCCAGTCTTCATATACCCACCTTGAATAGCCTTTTTCCAAAGAGAAAGAGCTTGCTCTTTTTTCCCCTTTCCCTTCTCCCTCTTGCTCTGCCCTGGCCCCGCCCTCACTCCCACCCCCACCCCCACCCCCCACCTCCTGCTCGACTGACCCATAGGTTTTTATTTGTTTCTCATTATGTTTTTTTTTGTTGTTGTTTTTTGGTTTTTCGAGACAGGGTTTCTCGGTGTAGCCCTGGCTGTCCTGGAACTCACTCTGTAGATCAGGCTGGCCTGGAACTCAGAAATCCACCTGCCTCTGCCTCCCAAGTGCTGGGATTAAAGGCGTGAGCCACCACCGCCTGGCTGTTTCTCATTATAGGTGGTTGTGAGCCACCATGTGGTTGCTGGATTTGAACTCATGACCTCTGGAAGAACAGTCAGTGCTCTTAACCGCTGAGCCATCTCACCAACCTGCACTCGTCCTTAAACACCTGACTTAACACAGGAACTTGCAGATGGGATTTGTAAGTTTAGCATAACCTGGTTCCTTTGCTAGAAGTAAACTCTACACAGTGCTGCTGTCACTGACATCAGCGTATATTCTCCCCTGACTCTGCTAATTAGAAGGGATTCTTTGAAAAGGCAGACGGTAATAACAACGATAGCCCAGTTAAACTGTCCTCATTATATATTTCAACATGAAAAAGATATTTAAAGAGGACACCAGGGAAAGAATCCAGTTCTAACTGGGAGAATGGGGCAATACATGGCAAAATATAGTATTTTAAATGGCTGATATATTACAGTTTCTCTTTAGGCTGCTACAGCAACTGTGTCACTTTAACAGTTCCTGCTGAGCAGTGCTGCAACTGTTATTGTTGATGTATTTATTCCTAGGACATAATGCAAAAAAACAAGAATTCCCTAGTTAAATGCACAAAAGGCCAGCCTGGTCTACATAGTAAGTTCTAGGATAGCCAGAGCTATGTAGAAAGATCCTGGTCTTACTGTGTAGCGCTGGAAACATATATATTATATAGACCAAGATGACCTCAAACTCACTAAGATCCAGCTGCATCTGCCTCCAGAGCACTGGGTGTGTGTGTGGGGGGGGGGGCGGTTTAAAGGTGTGTGCCACCACACTGCCCAAAAAGTTTGTTACTTCGTCAAAACCGTAACTAGTAGGGTGTGCCTGAATTCCTCAGAACCACCCGGGGTGGGGGGGTAGGGGTTGGCAAGTTTGGTGAGCAAAACAGGAGCTTGCTACCTCATAAACAAAACTGGATTCTTGGAATCCACATGATGGAAAGAGAGAGCTGATTCCCATAATTCTGACCTCTGACCTCAGCACCTGAGGTATAGGACATACATGCTACCCCCACATCTATCTATAGACTAGATAGATAGATAGATAGATAGATAGATAGATAGATAGATAGATAGATGGATGGAGTAAAAATTAAACAATTTAAACACAAAGTTAAGGGATCTAACGAGGAGTAATGTAGCGTAAGAGGAAGAAATCAGAGTCCAACCAGCACTGCTCAGGAAGCCAACACTTAAAAATGACGCAGACGTATGTCAGTCAGCCAAGAACAAGCACACTCCAGAATCAGGTCCAATGCCATGTGCCCACTGCCAGCACTGTTACATATTCTCCCTATGCCCATGCCCCCATACCCTCCTATAAACCCAAGCCATCACGGACTGCTCTCTCGCTCTCTCTCTCTTATTCCCACGCATCTCCCAACCCTCCAATAACTCTGTTGTATGAGGTCTGTTGTGTGGTGTGAATTTTGTGGCATTCCTTATCCCACTGATCACCAGGACACACTTTCACCCCAAAACCCTTCCAACACATCCTCATGGTCTAGCCAGAGCCAAAGCTATCACACGAAAGATTCTGTTCATAGGCTCAAACAGAATGAGATACACCACACACAGCCAAAAGAAGATTCAAGGGGCAGGTTTCTGTACTCTGTGTATTTGGGAGGTGGAGGTAAGAAGTTTTACTTGAGCCCAGGAATTTGAAGCTGGTCTCAAAAAATAGCCAAGTTAGTGGTAGTGCATCCTTTTAATCCCAGCTCTGAGGAGGAAGAGACAGGTGGGATCTCTGTGAGTTTGAAGCCAGCCTGGTCCACAAATCAAGTTCCAGGACAGCCAGGGCTACACGGAGAAATCCTGTCTCAAAAAACAAACAAACAAACAAACAAACAACAAAAAAATTGAACCAACCAACTAAGCAAAGAGTAAATGAAAGCAAACCATACCACAGTGTGGTTTCATATTTAACACCTTACCTAACATTCTGAGTAGGGTTCCACCTCTCAGAGGGCAGTTCTCCACTCTGTGGGTCATCTACAGGCGGGTGAAGAATTGAAATGCATACATCTCCATTCTACAAGACAATGATACAATATTCAGTAAATATGTAAGAAACTGATAAAAGCAAGGTATGACCACACACAGCTACAACCCCAGTACTCAGGCTGAGGCAAAAGGAGCGCAAGTCTGAGGCCCAGCTGGGCCAGAGTCCTGCCAGGTCTCAACACAAACGTAAATACGTGCATGCATGCGTGTGTGCGTGTGCGCGTGTGCGCGCGTGTACACACACACACACACACACACACACACACACACAGAGCCAGGAATGATGATATGTGCCTTTAACCTCAGTGCTTGGTTATGAGTTTGAGGACAGCCTAGGCTCTACAGTAAACCTCAAATGAACTAGGGCTACATAGTAAGAACTTGACTTTAATAAAAAAGAAACAAAAACTGAAAATGTGATAAAATTAGGCACATCCTTTGTTGTTGAAAAAATTTTGAACAATTTTTAACAATAAATTTTTTATTAAAAATTCTCCATGTTCCCTGGGTGGTGGTGTCGCACTCCTTTAATCCCAGCACTTGGGAAACAGAGGCTGGAGGATTTCTGAGTTTGAAACCAGCCTGGTCTACAGAGTGAGCTCCAGGACAGCCAGGGCTACACAGAGAAACCCTGTCTTGAAAACAAACAAACAAACAAACAAAATTCTCCATGTTCAAATTCTAAGTTGAACAAGAATTAAATATTAGAAACGTTTACTTAGACTGGGTATGATGGCACACGTAAGCACTCAAGTAAACAAGAGGCATGGGGCTGGTGAGATGGCTCAGCGGGTAAGAGCACCAACTGCTCTTCTGAAGGTCGTGAGTTCAAATCCCAGCAACCACATGGTGGCCCACAACTATCCATAGTGAGATCTGACGCCCTCTTCTGGTGCGTCTGAAGACAGCTACGATGTACTCATTTGTAATAATAAATATATCTAAAAAAAAAAAAAAAGAAAGAAAGAAAGAAAGAAAGAAAAAAGAAAACAAGAGGCAGGAGGTCACTGCAAGTTTGAGACAGCCTGATCCATACTCATATTGAGTTCCAGGCCACCTATGGCTATTCATCAAACAAAACAAAACATATGGGCTAGCCTCCGTATGTAGCACAACCTCCGAGAGGTATGTCCTGTCTGCAGCACCATTCTTTCTAAAACAGAAAACAGCAAACAAGCATGGAAGCTTGTAAACACGTGGTTGCCGACTGATCGCTCTGCTTGTTATACTTTGCATAATGCATAAGCACTGTAAGATCTGACCTAACACACAGGCTGCAGGGAGGTATGTAAATGGACATATACTCAATAGAAAATAATAGGTTAAGGAAACTACTCATTTGTTTCTTTTCTCCCCTACCTTCCTTTTTCCTTTTTTTTTTTTTTTTAAAGATTTATTTATTTATTTAATGTATATGAGTACAGTGTAGCTGTAGAGATGGTTGTGAGCCTTCATGTGATTGTTGGGAATTGAATTTAGGAAGGACCTCAGCTCACTCCGGTCAACCCTGTCTGCTCAGTCCCTACTTGCTCAGGCCCAAGATTTATTTATTATTATATATAAGTATACTGTAGCTGTCTTCAGACACACCAGAAGAGGGCATCTGATCTCATTATGGATGGTTGTGGGCCACCATGTGGTTGCTGGGATTTGAACTCAGGACCTTCAGAAGAGCAGTCAGTGCTCTTAACTGCTGAGCCATCTCTCCAGCCACAATGAGTTAAAAATTTTGAACTGATGTATACATATGTTTACACATATATAAAGTGTAAAGTCATTATGTATAAATCAAATTCAAAACATACACAGATGGCCAGGCCTAGCACTTGGGAAACAGCGGCAGGTGGGATCTCTGAGTCTCAGGACAGCCAGGGCTACACAGAGAAACCTTGTCTCGAAAGATTAAACCACTCATTTGTCCGTGTGTGCAAGTATATGAGTGAGCCTGTGAGAGGGAGTTGGGAGTCACTGTCATGTCGTCTCCTCAACTGCTCTCTATCTTATTTTTTGAGCACTGAGATCGTCAACTACACTGCTTAACTAGAAATCAGCAGGGATCCTCCTGTCCCCGCCTACACAGCTCTGGCATTACAGATGTGCACTGCACTATCACACTTGCTTTCTACAGGAGTCCTGGGGACAGGAGCTCAGCTCCTCACCTCTGCACAGCCATCACTTTACAGAGGCATCTCCTTAGTGCAAATCAACTTAATACTCTTATAAGGTTTTCGTTTTGAATTTCCTAAATTATACATATGTACCGGGAGCAGCAACTGCATTGTATGAGAGGAAAAAAATGTTTTGCTTTTTTTTTTTTAAATGTGTTTGTCGGGCTGGAGAGATGGCTCAGTGGTTAAGAGCACTGACTGCTCCTCTAGACGTCCTGAGTTCAATTCCCACCAACCACATGGTGGCTCACAACCTTCTGTAATGGGATCTGATGCCCTCTTCTGGTATGTCTGAAGACAGTGACAGTATATTCCAATACATAAAATAAATAAGTAAATATTTAAAAAAAAAAAAGATTAAAAAAAAGGGCATGTCTATATAAATCTCAGCCAGTGTGATTACTGCTGTGATAAAGCACCATGACCAAAAGCAGTTTGGCAAGGCTCATTTACTTATACTTCCTTATCACTGTTCATCATGGCAGGGAGTCAGAACAGGAACCCAAAGGAAGCAGGAGCTGGTACAGAGGCCACAGAGGAGTGCTGCTTAACTAGTTTGTTCCTCATGGCTTGCTCAGCCTGCTTTCTACCATTCAAGGGCGCTTCACACACAATGGACTGAGCCTTCCCCATCAAGGCACCCCACACACTGCGGACCAGCTTGGCCGCTGCTGACCTGACCCCCTTCTTCCCCGCTCTTGCCCAGGACTGGACAAGCCGAGCCAAGCTGAGCCAAGACAGCAGAGGGCTGGCTACTGAGTAACGTGCAGAGGAGCTTCTACTGGCAAAAACTTTGGGAGAGCGTTCTCTTCCCAGGCACTGTTACAGCTCTTGTGTGGCAGATGCTCTCAGACAATGGAGTAATTCCCACATACCTTTATTCCTCTGGATAGGATCTTATACACAGTTCTGGGGTGGGTTGGGGTCTAACAGCAGGTGCTTCCTATTGGCTTGGTCTGAGATGTTAGGGACGCCTCATCTGCATGTAGAGAGCTTGGGGGCACTGTCTTATGTGATGGATGGCTACATTTCTCTCTATAGGGGGCTGTGGCTGCATGACAGAGGCCTGGAACTGGGAGCTGGCAAAGCTCCTATTGTCTCTCTGGGTTCCTGGGGCTTCAAGCCCAGCTCGACTTTACAGGCTTCCTCCCACAGTCCCCAGCCCCAGTGCCCAGCAATCAAATCTTTAAAAAATAAAATAATATGGAGATATGGCTTTGACATAGGACCCAAGTTCAGTTCCCAGCACCCACATCATGTGACTCACAAGCACCTGTAGCTCCAGTGGATCCGATATCATTGTCTTTTGTAGACCTTCACACATGTTCATACATATAAACATACACATACACAGTTAAAAATTTTTAAATTTCATTTTATTTTTATATGTTCTGTCTTCATAAACATCCGTATGTGTGCAATGCCCACAGAGGCTATAAAAGGGTGTAAAATTACATACAGCTGGCTATGAGGTGCTGTGTGGGTACTGGGAATTGAATCCAGGTCATTGGGAAGAGCAGTACATGTTCTTAACTGCTGAAGGTCTCTCCAGCTCTAGAAATTATAAACAAGCCAGCAGGCAGACCCCCTTCTGCAGCTGGTCAGAAGCCTGAGGCCGAGGCAGTTCTCATGAGGAGGCTGCTGTGCTGCTTCATTAAGAGGACACGCTGCCTGCCTGTCAAGCTGCCTCAGAACGGGGCTGGGTCAGCTTTGGGCAGTGGACAGTGCGAGGCTTGCAAAGGCTCATAACTAGTCAAAGTGCAGGGGGCAAGCGAGAAGTGACCCCTCAGTCACAAACAAGGCATCTCCGTTGCCCTCCTCAAGTGACTTCTATACATGATGTGGCAGTGCACTCTTGAACTCACAGCAGCTATGAATACCTGAGAAGCCCTACAGGAGATTACCTGCCAATATCCTGTCACTGAAAGAGCGGGAGCTCAATAAGCCCCGCCCTTCCTGGAGGTTTTATAGTTAATGGTTGCTAGGGAGGAAAAGAAGGTCTCTTCAACTCTAAAGTACTGGCCCCACTAGTAAGGTGCCCAGGCACTTGTAAGCAACCACATGTAACCCATTCACCACCACAACAAAACAGCAGCAGCAGCAGCAGCAGCAGCAGCAGAGTAGAACAAGGACCAGCTGGGAAGAGAAGACTTAGAGAACAATAGTGGATAGGGGGAGTAGGAAGGGAGTGTGATAAAATTAGATCCATGTATGAAATGTGTGAAACCCATTGTGTACAGTTACGAAATACTTTTTTGGTATTTGGTATTTGTTGTTTTGTTTTGTTTTGTTTTTTTGAGACAAGGTCTCTCTCTGTCCTCAAACTCACAAATCTACTCTTTGGTTGGTTCGTTAGTTTTTTTTCTAAGACAGGATTTCTGTGTGTAAGAGTCCTGGCAGTCCTGGACTCCCTTTGTAGACCAGGCTAACTTCAAACTCAAGAAATCCGCCTGCCTCTGCCTCCCTAATGCTGGGATTAAAGGTGTGCATCACCACTCCAGCCACAAAACTACTTTTGTAGTAGCAAGACCATATCCTTTTAAAAAATTTAGATGAAATTCCACTTACTAAATTAAGCTTTGGTCTTATCATGTAGCCTTGGTTAGCATGGAAGCTGTATATGCACTAGGCTGGACTTGAACTCACTGAGATCCATCCATCTCTGCCTGCTGAGTGCTGGAATTAAAGGCCTATGTCACCATGGCTGGCTAGAGTAACTGGGTTAGACATGGTGGCACACATTTGTAATCCCAGCATTTGAGAGGCAGAAGCAGGTGACTGGCTCTAAGTTCATGCTAGCCTAGTTCACACAGTGAGACTCACGCCTGTCTGTCATCAAGACAGTAAACTGCTTCAAATAAATTCAAGCAAACAGGATGTCGGGAAAGGGTGGGAAGATGCTGGGCTAGCAGTAGAACTCAGTATTAATGTGCCTCAACACCACAAAAAAACACATGACAGTGGTTCTTGTACATTCACAGTACTATGCAATTAACACTATGCTTGGTGGTTCCCCCACTCCTTTACCTCCCCAGGCTTCCATGACTACTATCTTGCTTTTCTGCTGAATACCCGGACCTTTTAATACAAATGACAAATGTAGTCGTACAACCTGCAGCCCTCCCTGACTTCTACTGTTGCCTCTACTGTGCAGCAGGTGCATGGATGTGCTGAGTCTGCGCAGTGCTTCCTATGAGGACACTGGCCTGAGCAGCGCTGTGCTCTACACTTGTGTGCTTGCCTACACTGAGAATTTGCTTCTTTCCTCTTCGACTGGAATTGTGGGGTTAGACAGGAGACCTGCACTTAGCTTTCCTAAGAGCACATGCGTTTTTCTGTGAGTTGCCTGCACATGTGGCATTTCCACTCTTCTCAGCCTTAGCAGTTCTTGCTTTCTGTAACTCAGACGCAGCTCTCCTATGTTGGTGTGAAGTCTCACTGTGGGTCTGATGTATATTTCAGTTCGTTAATTGTCAGGTTCTCCTTATATTTTCAAACAGGTTGTTGTCCAGTCTGGCCTCCAACTCCAGGGCTTTGGTAATCCTCCTACCTCAGCCTGAGTAGACATTTGTGGCTAACTTTGGCTATTTTTCAATTAGGTTAATCCTCTTATTACTAAGTTTTTTGAAATTCCTTAAAGGGCTTTACAGACTGAGCTGGCCTCAAACGCAGGAACCCTCTTGCCTCTGCCTTTAGAGTTTATTTCTGGGCAGTTTTTGAATATTTTTATCTTTGTTCTTTTCTTCTTGTTGTTCATGGAAATGCTACTACTAATGAGAGAGACTGTTACTTCCCACTTGTGCACTGCTCTGTGGACAAGGTTTTGGAGCATCACCCTGACGACTCATTGATATGGATGTTGAGTTGGGATAGTATCACCCTGGGCAGGTGTGGTCCTTAGTTGTATAATAAAGCAGGCTAAGCAAGCCTTGAGACACAAGCCAGAAAGCAGACTTTCTCCACGGCCTCTGCATCAACCAGTTCCTGTCTTGGCTTCCTGTCTTGGTTTCTATGGATGATGATCCAGAAGCTGCAAGCCAAATAAACTTCATCCATATTTGTAGTGGGTTATCACTACAGGAATCATCGCAAGGACACCACTCAATGAGTGTGGTGTCATAACTACATATCATAGTCCCTGTCAACAATCCCAATCCTTGGGAAACAAAGGAAGGAAGGTTGTGTGTTAGAGGCTGGCTAGTGTGAACTCTAGGCCAAAAACTCTGGGAAGTATAGATGTTCTCAATTCTTCACTGTGGTGGTACCAAACTCCCTTGATAACAATAGTTTCATGTTTTACTTCTCTCTTGATGTTGTTTTGGCCCTCGAGGTCTCATTTCTTTTATAGCATCTTGCCAATGTTTGCAGAAACAGAGACAGACAGAAAGACAGACAGACAGAGACACAGACAGATTGATTTTGACAGGAGATTACTTATGGGTCAGACTGCCAAATACTCTGTCCTCTTAAAGTTATCTTTTATTAGGAGCTCAGTTGGTAAAGCACTGGCTGC
>JADRCD010237927.1:0-53118 GCA_019843815.1 Montemys delectorum
GTCTGAGAAGTGGCATCGGGACCCCCTAACCTGAGGTGTCTCTGCCTTTAACTTTTGTCTCCACCAATGCCAGAGTCCGCTTCCCTTAAAGCAGGGCGAAGAAGGCCAAGGCCCTGGGGTGGGAAAGGATGATGATGGAGGTTCCCTGTGGAATGCCAGGAGGAAAGGAGCCATCTCTGTAATTTAAATCTGTCCAGCTGCGCCTCTGATCCCGCCTTTGGGGCGGAGTGTGCTGCTCCGCTGTCCGGACCTGTGTTCTCCTCCTGTGGAGGATAGCAGCGGGACTGGTCCTGGATCAGATGATGCACAGGCCTGGGCAACAGCAGGGCCTCCCAGAACTGTGGTGACTCCGAAAGTCTCGAGGTCCGTTCCTTCCTGACAGGATCTGTGTATTCCTCCCCGACCTGGGGCTTTTGACTCCATGCCCGCCCTCCCCTCCAGTTTCACTCGGTTCCCTCTGACCTGAAGACGAGGGAACACCCCTGGGCCTCCAGCTATTGGAGAGTTTCCGAAGTCCCCACTTGGGTCAGCTGGGTTGCCCCTAGCGAACTCGCGGGCCAGCAGGCGCCAAGTCCTAAGGCTCAGCCTCTGCAGCTGCCGATCTGGGCTGCGATTAGCCTGGAATGTTCCCGGGCTGGTTCGCAGCTAGGTCCGGGAGACCCGTGGGAGGTTCTGGCTGTCCCTGTTTCCTCAGGCTTGGAAAGCCAGAGGTCCTGCCCTTAGGCCTTGACTTCTTACCTACTCATCTCTCTTCCTGACTCTGTCTACACCACCGACCCTATTACAGCAGCCTCAAAAGACTCACGTTTCAAGGGGCCCTTCTGCGGGAAGGGAAACCTGCACCTATCAATCTGTGGTCCGTCTTGCTGATTGTTCTGTCCCTTCGACTCCCTCACTGCAGCCCTGCTGATTTCTCTCCTCTTCCCCTCCTTCAAATGGTCTGACTATCCCCGGCATCTGTCCTAAGCATCTGTCCTAAGTACGGGGACTTTTACTTCAAGTGGCCGTCATTACGCTGTTTCCAGCATACTTGCCTTCTCAAGTATCTGCTTCATCTCACAACTGCTATTGGCCAAGAGAGGCAGGTCTCCTCTTTGGTCCTAATATGTAAGACCCTGAGTGGTGGATGCCCAAAGAGAAACACGCAGAAAATAGTCGTCAAATCCGGAACCTTTAAGAGCACACAGTTGAGCTGTGGGTGTTGGGTGGGGTACAGGTACACAGAGACTCCTCTCCCACATTGCCCCAGGCAAGGCTTCTTTTCCCTCCTGTTTCCCTATCCCTTTGTCACCCGCTGTAGGGTGGCTGTAAGGATCCACGGGTCTCTCCCACCGGCCATCCGTCCCGCCTTGTTCTCCTTTGGAGAAGGGAGGGGAGCTCTGAAGTACTCCGCTTGTAGCAGCTCTGAAACACCCATCCCCATGCCCAACCCCCCTCTCTGTGCCACTCTTTGCTGTGCCTTGGGGGTGCCCTACAACTCGAGGCTGTGGTCCATAGGGGAAGTTCCTGGGGGGCTGGGGAGTCACCACATGGCTGTGCTGAGCTCCAGGTTTAGGGGTCCTCGGTTGCTTACCTGCTAGGTTCCAGGACTGTTGGGAGGTCACTAATTAGGCCCAGGGTGGGAGTGGAGGCAGGTAGCCCAGGTAGGTGGGGAGGTCAGCCACCGGAAGCATGGATTCTGAGAGCTGATGAGCCATCACTGCTCTGCCCAACACCTGGAGGAACTGCTGGCCACCTTTAAGTAACCTTATTCAGAGCAGAGGAGACCAACTCCATGGGAGGAATAAAAACCATGAACTCCAGAAGCAAACAAGCTGGGTGATCTTGAACAACACCCCACTCCCCTTTAGAGACTGAGTTTTTCTGTATAGCCCTGGGTTTCCTTTAACTTTGCTTTGTAGACCAGGCTGGCCTTGGACTCAGGGACCTGGAAGTGGTGTGCAGAAAGGAATGGCAGTTCCTGCCTTGGACCCCAGGGGTCCTGTTGCTCCCTTATCTTAGTACATTTGAACTTCTCTATAAGGTATTATAGGTGCTAAACAGAATCACTGTCAGGCTGGACAGCACCTGCCTCTGCCTCTTGAGTGCTGGGATTAAAGGCATGTGCCACCATACTAAGCCTTATTTCCTAAGCTATGAAAAGTTGAGTAACAACAGTACATGTCTCTTAGAGACTTGCAAGGGCTAAATAAATAGGATTAAATGCCTAATTAATTTAAAAGGATTAAACAATAAGATTCATGCATTTAGCTCTGAGTATACATTAAGGTTTGTTTGTTTGGTTGGTTGGTTGGTTTGGTTGTCTTCCCAGTACCTACTCAGGATTCTTCAGTGCTGTCCAGCCTGACAGTGAATCTGTTTAGCACCTATAATACCTTATAGAGAAGTTCAAATGTACTAAGATAAGGGAGCAACAGGACCCCTGGGGTCCGAGGCAGGAACTGTCATTCCTTTCTGCACACCATTTCCAGGTGCTGAGGAGCAGGGAGAATGGCTCAGGAGGGATGCCTGGGCTGTGACGAGAAAAAGAAGCAAACTAAGTTTAAAGGCTGCCTCATCAAGTGCAGGCTGCTGCAACCCAGCTGTTGTATTGGCATGGGTACTTATATTGTCTGCAGAGGGACTCCCATTCCCAGGCAGACCACCCTGGAGCTGTCTCCTAGGGAGAATACAGACTATACACAAAGAATTAGGGCACTCAGTGATTTTGGCCACATTGTTGCTCTTTTAGGCATATGTCAAGTTCCCAGTACTGTACAGAACACCTTCCCATCCTCTAGCCATGGATGTTGTTACCACAGTGATGAAGGGTTTGCCTTTTTGATGACTCTTGCCGGCAGGCTCAGGGGAGCAGAGGGATTCTCAACTTTAACCAAGCCAGTCTGTGGAGGGCTGGACTATGGAGGGCTGCTTCCTGCATCTCTGTACTAGTCCTCAACACAGCAGTCTTCTGGTCTACCTAGAAGCAGGGCAGCCCACACTCCCCAGATCCAAGCTAGACTGTGGTGCAGAAGAGAAACACAATCCAGGCAGACCCCTGCATCTAGGATGCCTGTGTTGTTGGAAGGGTCCCAGGCCTGGAGCTCTGCAGCTTAAGTCCTGCCGCTCTACTGAGGGACGGGGGTCTATCCCAGCTAGACCCAGGGGGTATGGAGGCTACCTGAGAAGGGCAGTACAAAAACCTATTCTCCTGTCTTAGAAGTTTTTATTACAAGTTCCAAACCCTAACTCGTCTTGATGGAGGACAAGTTGAGGTATGTCACCACCAAGCTGGCCAGGAAACTTGAGTGACCATTAAGGACACTGTAGCTTTCTGTGGAGAGACAGGTTCAAGAAGGGTTCTGTCAGGGATGTTCCCTTCCACCAAACTGCCTTCTCCTCTCGCTTCCCCCCCCCCCCCCACATGCTCTAAACATTGTAGAATTCTTCATCACTGTTTATTATTCTCTACTGATGTCTGCATCAGCCACAGACCGATAAACATACAGAGTGGTGCTCTTAGGACGACAGGGGTCATACTTGTCTTTAGGACTGTCTCAAAGCTGCTTGGGAGGCAAGTCTCGTGTGGACATCCTGGAGTGCAGTGGAGAACCCTTATTCAGGATTTTCTTCCTCTCTGAAATGAGTGTCTACCTGATCAGTTATGAATCTGAATACAGGTTGATTCAGGTTTGACCTGACATTCCCAAGATGGAAAGCTATTCTGAATGCTTGGACAAAAAACCGCGATGCTTACGTGAGACTTGAGAGTTAATTTATCCTTTAAACTTGAGAAATTACAAAATCCTCAGGTCTTGTCCAAACCACCTGGACCCAAAACGTGAGGGGACGGGACGGATCAACACAGCAGCAGAGATGGTGCTACTTCAAGGATTGCCTTTCAAATGAAATCTCCGCTTGACTTCATTTTTGGAAAGGAAGGATGTCTTCATCAATAGAAATACCTAGAAAGGATGTGTGGACACACAGAGAGCTCCTCCTGCTCCCTACCTCCTATTCTGGCAGTTTTCATAACGGCTGATTTGTGATCTCAGAATATTTCCAGTCTGTCTAATGCGGGCCTGGAACTGTTGGGAGCTGCTGGGGTGTTAGGCTGCAGCATCCAGGCGATTCAGGGAGCAGCCCTGGAATGTAACTGTAAACTCGCCCCCTCCGCCCCCTGCCCGCCCCTCCTCCCCCCGGTTGTTTTCCTTTACAACCTAAAGCTGATCGGTTTCCACGTTGGGAGGCTACTGCCGCCCGCCCGGGTGGCCTATGCCTCAGGGGGCCGCGCGCGCTCGGGGGCTGCAGGCGGAGGCCCGCGCTAACAGGTGCGCGCCGTGCCCTCCCGGGAGCCACAAAGCCGCCAGCGGCGGGCGCGGGGTCCGCCCCTCACACCGGGCAGAGCCTGGCCCGCCCGGCCTCTGTCGGGGGCGGGGGAGTGGTGACAAGAGAGCTGGGGGGGGGGGTGCAAGCTGCGCCTTTCCTCGCCCCTCCTGACATTCCAGCGTCCTCGGCTCGCGGCGCCCCGGATGCGGCCTACTCGGCCGCCGGCTTCGAGGTGTGGGCGACCGCGAGGCTGGGCCCAGGCGGCCAAGGGGACCGGATGGGCGGGAGGGAGCGCCACGAGCCCGCTCAGCCCCCGCGCACACTGTGCCGGGACACCCGGGAGACGTGGCCGCATCCCATCCCCAGTCCCGGGAGCCCCCCCACGCCACTCGGGAGGCGTGCCCGAGGGTCGGGGTGGAGGTTGCCGAAGGCAGCGTCTCGCCCCCGCCGGACCCCTCCCGAGCGCCGTGCGGCCGCGCCGGGGTGCCCGGGAGCCGCCGGGCACCGCATTCGCCCCCTGGCGGCGCCCAGACACGCAGGGCGCGGCCGCCTTCGCAGCGGAATGAGCTGTCCACAGCAGCACTGGGCGCCGCCCGAGGTCACGCCAGAATCTGGCGCCCGGCTGGGAACCGGGGAGGCCAGCAGCCTTGGGGAGGGATAGGGGCAGATGATAGGACAGAACCATCAGGAGACCTGAGGTTGTCTCTGGGTCCGTGTGCTCCAAATCCCGTGCGAGCCTCTCCACTGGTGTGATGCCGGGCGGACACCTAGGGGTCTCACCCTCCAGCGGGATCCCACTTTCACCCAATCTCCTTGGGAAATCAGAGCCCCCTTCTCTCTCCTGCCGTGACCTGACAGTGACAGCCGCGGCTCCAGCCAAGTTGGGCCCGCCACACCCAGGAGAGCTCCGAGGAAGTGGGTGTGAGGAGGTTTCCTCAGGAGAGACACTGCGTTCAGAAAGGTCTTTGAGTGAGTGACCCTAGGGAGAATGGCACTGTCCTGACTTTAGGGAGTTAAAGCTTTCAGCCTATGGGTGCTTCCTGTCTCAGAAGGCCAATACAACTAACTGGGAGACAATAGGCACAGCAAAAGGCCTAGCAGCAGGTGTCTTGGGGAGGGGGTGGGAATGAATCCGAGGGTGGGTAATGAACACCGAGCAATCAAAATGCCCCAACTGGACAGGGTGTGTAAAGAGAAACTAAGAATACTCCTGGTCTGTCTGTCTGAAGTGGGAAGGAGGGTGGCCAAACTCAGAGGCCCAATGAGGGTATGGTTCAGCATTGAGAAACGCGAGGGAGGAAGCGTCTCTAGGGGAGGCAGGCAAGCATTCTGGAAAGGCTGCCGCTTACAGTCCTGAGCAGCACATAGTGGAAAGTACACGTCCTGGGCTTCTTTTTAGAATCTGGTGAGACTCAGGAGTATCTGTCAGGAAGGAAGAAACAATTGGGGCGGGGCAGGAAAGCAGCTCCCCATTAGGTTCAAAGGCAAAAGTGCTTCAAACCATGAAGCAGCCATTCCAGTACCGGGCAGCAAGAAAGGGAGACCCGGAAGCTTCCTGGGGAGGAAGCCAAAGCCCGACTCCTCAGTCGACCAGCAGGGGGCGCAGGAGTTTCTGACCCTTAGAGCCATCAGAGGGGACCAATAGCAGACAATCTGGCTACGTCAGTTTCTGCCCCATTACCCATTCTATTTCCCCATCAGTCATTCAGGTGGCTAAGCAGTTCCCATCCACACAGCCTCTGATTTTGTACAGAGACAACAAGCCTGGAATGACACTTGTAGGCTTTCCTGTGTCTTCCTGTCCAAATGTGGGTGGGGAAGGTCTCCGGCTACTCATGCTCCATTCTTTGACTTATAAAGCCATTTTTTTTTTCTGGCAGCTGGAGACAGACTGACCACTGAGTCTTATTTCAGCGGCATGTCTACTTACTTGATCGTTCATGGCTTCCTGGAGGGCCTGTCCATGCCTGGGGGTGGGGTTGCCTCATGGAAACCCCTACAAACTGACCCTATGGCAAGGCCCCCGTAGGTCAAGCCCAGCAGTCCATCTGAAAATGCCAGACACCTCTGGCTGCGCTGTCATTTCCATGGGGTAGCGGGTGGAGGCTCCAGGAGAGTCAAGAGCTGGCATTTCTGAACTAACACCCACAAAGGCAGCTTGGACCATGGAGTTCCCATGCCACCCAACACTGAGACTTAGGGCAAGCTGTGAGATATTTGTCAGGTATGGCAGTTCAGGAGGACACCAAGGGCAGAGGGCAAGGTCTTGTCACAGTGAGATCTCTCCATGAGAGAGGGCTAGCTCTGGCTAAGAGCCCAATGAAGTACCATCTAGGAAAAGAGGCAGGCAAAAAGGTTTTGGGGAAAGAGTGTGATTCTCGAATACACAGAAGAGGACAAGAGGAGGGGAGAAGGGCCCTGGCCTAATGGGTCCATGTAGTCTAGTGCTCTTTGGCCCAGGCCAGGTTTTTCTTTCTTTTGTAACCGAGTCACAGCTAAAGGTGTCTCCACTTACTTGTGATTCTTGAAATTCCTCCAGCATCAGTCACTCCGTCACGCTCCTTTTCCTGAGAAGGACTAGGTGAAAAGTAGGAAGATCCTTGCCTCATTTACTCATACACAATGCTTAGTGAGTACAGCTAAGGGCACGTGTCCCCTGTAACTTCTGTCCCCTTGAATCGGCCCCAGAGAAGGACATGATCTTCCAGCTACTTCTCTGCCACTCCCTCTTTTTCCTTTCTTTTTCTTTTTTTTAAATGAACACAGCCATCAATTTCTAAGTCTCCTGTGTACCAGAGCTGAGGTTAGCATGATCACCGAGTTAGGGATGTTAGGGTCATGACCTTACGCATTCCTCACAGTGGCTCAGAGAGCAGTCAAGCACTCCTCCTTGGCTGGCTCTTGTTTCCTGCTCATGCCAGGTTCGAGGGGTTGAAGTCTGCTCCCTAAGCTGACAGAGATAACACACAGCAGCCTTGGCGTCATGCACTGTGGGGTGACTCCGTAAATATTAATTGACTCTGAGGACAAGCTGCACTTTGACTTTACCTCTGACTAATTAAATAAACCTACCATGTAAATCAGCAGAGGGAACAGAGGCACTCATCTATGCTGTAAAGAAACCAGGCTGAGGGTCAGTAACACCCTTGGCTTCCAAGCAGAAAATCTTGCTTTGTCTGATCTGGACTTCTTCAATTTTTTTTTAAAGCCAGGACTAGAGTAGTGTCAGTGAGAAATTATATCACTCCTCTAAAACATCCTGAAGAACTAGGAGGAAGTAGAGTTCAGAAGCCTCTTAGGTATTGCATGCTTGTAACAATGTGTCTAAACTACAATGCTTAATGCATGCTTGTAACAATGTATCTAAACTACAAGATACAACCCGCCCTGCCATCTCCTCCTCTCCTCTTAATCCCCTTCCCTAAGGCATCATACATCCATACTTGTGGATTACCTGGGGGAAGCCCAGGAATACTGGAAAGATGTGATTTGAACATCCCTTCCAACCATGCCTGGATATTTAAACTGCTGAGGCTGGGAACATTACTGCTTTGTCTTTCCTTTCCTCTGTGAGGAAGAAAAATGTGCTATGGTGATGTTTCCCCAGGTTCTCTAATAGATAAACAACTGGGATGCCAGGAACAGGCTACTTCATCTTGCCAGGCCTGGTCTCTTCTTTGTTTGATGAGGAATAGAAATATTGGCCTCACTAGGCAGTGGTGGTGCATGCCTTTAGTCCCAGCATTCAGGAGTCAGAGGCAGGAAGATCTCTGTGAGCTCAAGGCCAACCTGGTCTACACAGCAAGTTCCAGTACTACATAGAGAGATCCTGTCTACAAAAACCAAAAACCAAAAACCAAAAACAAACAAACAAAAAACTAAAAGCAAAACCCCAAACAAATAAAAAAAAACATAAATGGGGTTTGTTGAGAGGATTCACAAAATTACTGTTGTTCATTGCACAAAAGACCAAGTGCTACTATTTGATTTGAAAAAGATGGTAACAACTGTGTCAATAGGCTACCTTTGAAATTTTTTATATGTATGGGTGCATGTTTACTATGGATATGTCTATGTACCATGTGTGTGTCTGATACCCATGGAAGCCAGAAAAGGGTGTCATATACCCTAAAACTAGAGTTATAGATGGTCTTGACATCATATATGTGTTGGGAATAGAGCCTGGGTCCTCTGGGAGAGCAGCCAGTGCTCTTAACCACTGCACCAGCTCTCCAGTACCCTTATCTCCACTTGTAAAGACAGGGTTTGCCTACTAAGTCCTCAAAGTCTTGATCCACTTGCCTCAGCCTGTCTAGTGCCTGGGTTACATGTAAATGCCATCACACTCAGCTTCAGTGTTTTGTTTTTTTAAGATAGCTCCTTTTTACCCCATGTGTGAAAATAGAGGGTAGGCATAATCTCAAAATGATGTCTTTAAAGGCAAAATGTGGAAATGAAATGAGTTAAGGCAGGGGCTAGGGAAAGGGCAGCTAGTATGGAAGCTACTGAAGAAGGATACATAGGTGAAGCAGAATGCCAGGCCTTTTTCTTCCCATCCATGTCTGGGTCCTGACTCTCATGGATCCTGATCTCTCCTCCCATGGGTGGTGTTCAGAGGCCACTTCTGAGGGCCTGTGGCTTATGGCAGGCCATTCCTTACTCTGTCCTCTTTCAAGGAAATATTGCACCTGTTATGACAGTGGGCTAGCAGGGGGCCATGCATAGTCCCCTAGAGCTTCCAGGCAGGCCCAAGATAGACATTTACATTTAACACTTTGGAAGGATCAAATGTGGTTCTCAAAAAGCTCAGACTTGCAAGCTTTGGAGAAGGCCCAGGTTTGGCTGCCTTTAACTCCCAAATTCTTGTGGGATGTTGCAATTACTTGTGACAATCCTTTTCCCTGCCGAGGACTTTGATTTCAGATTTAGACATGTAAAATTGGGTGGCTGGCTAGGCTTTGAGCAACTTGGGGGCTGGGTGAGGACGGGCCAGGAAGGATCTTTGCAGTGGGTGCCTTTGCAAGAGGGGATCTCCAGGAATGAGAGGCCGAGGTATTGTTTGTGTTAGCAAAACTTTTCAGCCCCTGTGGAAGATTCCTTTCTCTGCACTGGATCATTCTGGTGGGGGGATGGTTCCTTCTGCCTTAAAAATATTTGTTTGGTTATTTGTTTAGAAAGGGTCCTGCTATGTTGCCCACACTGGTTTCAAACCTGAGCTCTCATCTCAGCCTCCAGAGTCATTACCAGTGAGTGCCACCACATCTTGCTTTCATCCTCTGGCTTTGAAAACATAAATGTCTAAGGAAATATTTTGGGAGATAGTGTTAAACTAGGGAAGTTTTCTGATTACTATTATGTATTCCACAGTGCCCACTTTTAAACTGTGTTCCCTGGACAAGCAGTGGATGAAGATGCCTCATGATCATATGTGATGGGATAGTGGAAACCTATGCTGATTTAGTTCCAGAGATGCAGACACAGAGAGGAACATGGCTAGGCAAAAGGAGTCTATGTGTTGGGACTCTGTGGCTTTAGCAAATAGCCTGTGCATTCACACTGTCATTGTACATGTTCTTTAGTAGTAGTAGTAGTAGTAGTAGTAGTAGTAGTAGTAGTAGTAGTAGATTTTGGTTTTTTGAGACAGAGATGGCCTGCCTCTGCCTCCCGAGTGCTGGGGTTAAATGCATGCACCGCCATGCCTGGCTTCATTGTTGCCTATACCTAAAGTCCATTCATATCTTCTAGGGCACTCTGACTCAGGATGGGCTCCTGTGTTCTATTACTTGGTGGCTACATCTGGAATGAAAGCCCATACAACTTTGGTTTTGGCTCTTTTAGTAGTCATACCGGCAATAAGATAATGGCTATTCTCCTAGAAAGGGATTTAAGTAGAGGGTCTAGGGCCTTGTTCCTTTATCCCAAAGCCTTTGGAAGTTGGCCTGATGGAGCCACTTGTTATGGAAATAGAACTAGGGATTAAAAATGGCTAGGAATTCTTGGAAACTCTGTGGAGCTCAGGCTGGCTCCAATCATGGGCTGGTACCTGCTGGCAAATCTAGGTTCTTGTGATTAGCTATGCACTGTAGCAAATCAAACTTGTCTTCTAAAAAAAAACCAAAACACTCTGTTGGTAACAAGAAAACAACCTGAACAAACAAAAACAAGAAAGTGCCTGGAATGGAAAGAAGAACATTAAGCTGATGAGTAAGTGTATCTGGGATGAAAACCAGCCAAAGGTCCTGGGAGGAAAAAAGAGAAACACAGTACCATCAAGTCATACTCCAACCCCACAGGAATTACAATGTTATAGTTCAGGACCAGAAAGAGGAAAAAGTTCAAAGTCACAAACAATCAAGAATTAGCCCCATGTATCTGTGGAAGTTCCAGTATAAAAGCATTATTTGAAGGCCTTGGGAGCTGATGTCCCCTGGAACCATGAGCACTGGTCAGCAAGCCCAAGAAGAGTTATACAAGTTAATTCCAGATGAATTAAGGATCTAAGAGGAAATCCAATTCTGAAAGAAGCTCTTGTGTGTGCGCGTGCGTATACACACACACACACACACACACACACACACACACACACACACACCCCTATCTGAAAATTGATAGGGGAGCCTTTAAGAACCATAGAATACAAAGCTGTGAAGGAAAGACTGATACATTTGATTAAACCAAAGGTAAAAACTTTTGCAAATAACATTAAAACAAAAACTGTTTGGCTAGGACTGAGGGGTGGATCATCCCGACAGGGAGCAGCCTGTGAGAAGAGATGGTTTCAAAGATCTAAGACAGATCTTCTGCTTTCCTGAAGGAGAAGCTGACTCGCTGCAGGAAGGGCATGTCTCTCATTGTCCATCATTCCCAGTGTCCTACCATCAAGAGCTAGTGTTGCTCAGAGCTGTTCAACATGCACTAAAGGGAGCAGGGTGCGGAGAGGGAGCAGGGTGCGGAGAGGAGAAGGAAAGATGGTGGGAAGAGCAGGAACAACTTTACCCCTGCTTCATGCAGAAAGTTGGAGGAAGGGCTGCCTCTGCAGCCATCACAGGCTCTAGTGCACAGATCATCTTTCAGAATTTATTGGACACAACAGGATTTCCCAAGTCCTCATTTTCACTGGGTGGTGGTGGCAACTGTCTTTAATCTCAGCACCCAGGAGGCAGAAGCAGAAGAATCTCTAAATTCGAGGCCAGCCTGGTCTACAGAGTGAGTTCCAGGACAACCAAAGCTGCATACTGAAACCCTGTCTCCAAAAAACAAAACAAAACAATCCTCATTTCGCTTGCAAAGAAACATGCTTTGGAAAAGCATACGAAGAAAATGTCACCCTGTGTGGGCTTTTTCTCCGAGAGACCCCTCAGATTTCCTTAGTTCTAGGATCATGGCCCCTGTCTATTGTGGCACCCTGTTGGATAATCTGAGATTCTTGGCTGAGCTGGGTACTCTGACAGCTGAGTCTGTCAGGCTTATGTCTTTTGGAGTTCACTTGATATCATGTCTAGCGAATACTCAGACAAGACCCTCAAAGGACAAATAATATCCTATGGAGCTTCCACCAGCTAATACACTTACTTATGCACTTTGTGGAGATCAGGGTCTGCTCTTGGAGTCAGGAACCACTGTGCTAGGCTCTTCCCAGCTCCCATTTCTTACTTGTAAACCGATTATAAGTTTACCTGATTCACCTAGGATACCAGTCACATTCAACTCTTAGGGATCTCATGGTATTCAGTGCCAACAGGTAAAATGGGTTGAACACATGTACTTGGGGGTTTATGAGAAAGGGAGATGTTCTCATCAAGGGAGCAGATGCACTTTCATGAACAGATGCTGAACATGACCTGAGTTACAAGGAATTAAAGCACTGAGAGGAACAGAGACAGGTATCAGGACCAGCCATTGTTGGATAGCCTCTATGATGGGGCATACTCCAAGAAGCATCAGATAATCCCTCTGGCCCCAATTTAGATTTTAGAGATATGTGGTAGGATTTGTTTGTTTGTTTGTTTGTTTGTTTTCAAGACAGAATTTGTCTGTGTATCCCTGGCTGTCCTAGAACTCACCCTGTAGACCAAGCTGGCCTACTCAGTGGTCTGCCTGCCTCTGCTTCCTGAATGGTGAATTAAAGGTGTGTGCCATCACAGCCTGGCTATACTGTAGGATTTCACGAGAACTATAAGGAGAGAATACATGCAGCTGGGATAAAACCAACACATCTGACTCCTCATGAAAGGATATCCCAGAGGTAAGATGAAGAGAAGCCCTGGCCCCTGGGAAACTTAAAACAAAAAACTAACAACAACAACAACAACAACAACAACAACAACAAACGAGACTCAAGAGCTTAGATTCACTGTATCCAGAAGGGAAAGAAACAACTCCTTCCTATTAACTTCTGTGGGCCAACCACGTGTCAGGCATTCACGTGAGGGTAGCATGAAGAAGAGACTGTCACACCAGCACCAGTCCTACAACCAACACATCTACCTAACAACTCCACCTCCTACCCCTGATATGACGTCACAGAAATCCTCTCAGGCAAGAGTGGGCACAGCTGAGTGTTTGCTATCACTGTACCCACATTTAGGGGGGAAGGGCTTACTGAGCTTAAGAATCTCCAATTTCCCATACACATATGATGGGCTCCAGCTAGCCAGGGAAGGTCTGCGGAGGAGAGTGGTTCTCTTCCCTTGCTGCTCTTTGGCTAAGAGTCCTGACCATCAGGCATGCTGAAAGAAACAGGCTTTTAGTCACCTATGGTCAGTGTAGGACCCATGATTCTGAAGTTATTTGAGCTGTGGCTTCCTTTAATGGTTTTTGTTTTGTTTCATTTTGTCTTAATGAAAATCAAGGATCATTCTATCAGAAAAATGTACATTGTCCTTGTAAGTCTAATCTTGTGTAAAATTTCTAGAACGTTTTGGGACTAGAATGTCCTTGGCCATGGTAAATCCAACTCCCTTCACTCCAGAGCTGCTTCTAGGGCTGATTAGTTGCTATCTTAGATGTCCAACAGGCAAATTAATATTCAGCGTTGACCTCTAGTCATCCCACACCTGGGCAGATGGCAGAGCTACTGCCTGCATCCAGAATGAAGCAGAGTCCCTAGACCAAGGCCACACTCTGCTTATGTGCTTTCCTCTACTCCAGCCTGAAACACAGACACAAAATGGAAAGCTCTAAATAAATGTGATCCAGTATCTAGCTGTATCTATTTATTTATTTATTTATTTATTTATTTATTTTTTGGTTTTTTGAGACAGGGTTTCTTTGTGTAGCCCTGGCTGTCCTGGAACTCACTCTGTAGACCAGGCTGGCCTCGAACTCAGAAATCCGCCTGCCTCTGCCTCCCAAGTGCCGGGATTAAAGGCATGAGTCACCACTGCCCAGCTCTAGCTGGATCTATGAGAGTCCTCTTTGCACAGCAAAGAGTAGAGAGGCCCAAAGCTTCAAGGGTGTGGGGGCTCAGGGTGGGTTTCCCTCCAGCTGGGTGTAGGTTGGCTGTTAGTTGTAGACGTGTTTGCCATTCTTCTATCATTCTGTCTGGAAGGTGGCTGCTGCTGAAGACTTCAATCCACCAACGGCCCCACTTTATTGTCACCTCCTCCCCAGGAGTGAATTCTTTTTATTTGGTATATGTATGTTTGTCTATGCCATGTATGTAATGTCCGCAGACCGGAAGAGGACACAGACTCTCTGGAATTAGAAGCACAGGTGGCTGTGAGCCACTAGATGATGTGGGTGCTGCTGAGAACTGAATTCAGGTCCATTAGAAGAGCAGTAATCACACTTAACTGCTGAGCTCTCCAGCCCCTTGTTTCTGCTACTTTTTTTTCTTTTAAACCAACAATAACAAGCACTGTGCTGTAAGCGAGGATGTAAGTTATTTCACCTAAGTTCATCAATAATCAAAGGAGATAGGTACCCTTGATTACAGATCAGAACATTGTGACCAGGAGCTGTTAGGTCGAGTTGTATAAGGTCACAGAGCTAAGAAGGGGTGGAACTTGGCTTTGCATGTTGTCTGACATTAAGCTCCATCCCCACTGCTTCTTCCCAAAAGATCAGGCTCATACCAAGGATTTGGAAATCTACAAGGATGATCTGATCAGGTCATATCCCCTGTTTCTGCCCCTCTCCTCCAAAGAGAAGCCTGGTTCTCAGAAAGTTATCCTTCTATTTGGAGACCTAAATGGCAAGTTTCAAATCTGTCCTACATGACTTTGCTGTTTTTAAAATTTATTTGTATTTTATGTGAATTGGTATTTTGCCGGCATGTATGATTGTGTGAGGGTGTTGGATCCCCCTGAAATTGTAGTTAAAGACACTTGTGAACTGCCATGTGGGTGCTGGGAATTGAACCTGGAATCTCTGGAAGAGCAACCAGTGCTTTTAACCACTGAGCCATCTCCAGCCCCATGACTTTGCTTTTTGTGTCTAACTCTGTAGCATTAACATTATCAAAGACCCTACATTTATTTTAAACTCAGCTGAGCCTCATTTTAACCTCGTTTAAAATCAGGAAGGATTTCCTACCTACTCCCACACTCCTTTTGAGACAAGGTCTTAAACAGCACAGGCTGACCTTGAACGCAAGAATTGTACTTCAAATTTCTGATGCTCCTGCCTCTACCTAGGTGCTGGGATTACAGGCATGTGCCACTACAGCCTGTTAAATGAAGATAATTCTTTCCTATTTTATTCCTGGAAAGCTGTTGGCAGGATGGTTGGTGTCATTTCCACTTTAAATACCTGGGGAAGGAGAGGAGCTAACATTTGGAAATAGGGCAAATTATCCCTTAAATAACTGGTCTCTTCCCTTTGTTCAGTTAGTAGATTTCATAGAAAGTGGGTACCCAACTCCCCAAGAAAAAGGCTCAAGAAATATATGCCATGGGGCTGGAGAGATGGCTCAAAGGTTAAGAGCACTGACTGCTCTTCCAGAGGGTCCTGAGTTCAAGTCCCAGCAACCATGTGGTGGCTCACAGCCATCTGTAATGAGATCTGATGTCCTCTTCTGGTGTGTCTGAAGACACCAACAATGTATTCATATACATATAAATAAATAAATCTTTAAAAAAAAAGGAATATGTGCCAGTCGTCAATGGGTACTAGATACATCACAGGAACCATGCCCTCACCATTACACCATCAACAGATAAAAATGTTTAAGCAAGGAAATTTGAACAGTGGTAAGCACTAGGCAGTGCCTGGAGGAGGAGGAATTTCTCAGTCTGGGTTGTCAAGAGAGGCCTCTGAAGAGTTAACTCAGGAGCTGAGGCCTGACTGTGAAAGGAGGCATCACATGAGGGTGTGGGGGAGGGGCATTCCAGGAAGAGCAAAGCAAGGGCCCTGGGGTGGCTTGGCCCAGGGAGTGGCACTAGTAGGAGGTGTGGCCTTGGGGCAAGTGTGTCACTGTGGGGGTGGGCTTTGAGACCCTCCAACTGGCCACGTGGGAGCCAGTCTTCTCCTGTTTGACTTTGGAATGCGATGTAGAACTCTCAGCTTCTCCAGTACCATGCCTGCCCAGGTGCTGCTATGTTTCCTGCCTTGATGATAGTGGTCTGAACCTCTGAACCTGTAAGCTAGCCAGTGAGATAGTGTCCTTTATAAGAGTTGCCTTGGTCATTGTGTCTCTTCACAGCAATGGAAATCCTGACAAAGACAGGCTCTTAGCTGGCACTGGGCTCCAAGTGCTTAAGGAACTAAAGGCAACCAGTACAGCTAGAGAGAAATTAACAAGGGGCTAAAAGGAAAGAGAAAAAGCTAGAGTTAGATAGAGCCGGGTCACAGTGGCCATGTAACTATAATAGAGTTAGACTTTATCCAAAGTGGATGGGAAGCAGGGATGGAGGTGAGGAAACTGATCTACACACTGAGTTCCAGGACGGCCAAGGCTACATAGTGAGACTGTCTCAAAAACCAAACAGCTCCCTTAGGCTGTAATGCTTGAGAGTGGGTTTCAGGAGGCAAGAATAGCCTCTGGAGCCCACCAGGGATGATAGAGGGGCAGCAGGAGCACAGTAGGGATGATAGAGGGGGCAGCAGGAACACAGTAGGGATGATAGAGGGGGTAGCAGGAGCATAGTGGGGATGACTTAGGTAGGAAAACAGATGAACATTTTGTCACTCAAACTAGGTACATGTCCATGTGAACAGAAGTGCTACAAATAGTGAAGTGTGGGTGACAGGCATACCAGGCAGTTTCAGGCCAAATAGGATGCCGTTAGTAACAGGCCAGATTAGTGTTTTCCTAGACCATTAGCAGGAGCATTACCTGAGAACTTGCTAGAAATGAAAGGGTCCACCTCAGACATGCTAAATTAGAAACCCAGGACAGGTGCAGCAGAACGTGTGTGTGTGTGTGTGTGTGTGTGTGTGTGTGTGTGTGTGTGTAGGGATGTGTCTATGGTGCTAGGGATCAAAGCCCAGACCACACATGTACTAAGTAAGCAAGTACTTTCCTACTGAGCTACAGTCATTGTCACATATGTGCTATAACAGGTCCCTCAGGAGACTCAGAGAGTGTGAAGCCTGGGGTCACTGCACTACAGTGACAGTGGCATGGTTCAGCAGATGTGGCCAGTGGAAAGGGAGAGCAGAGTCTAGAACAAGGTTTGGTTTTGATTTTTAAAAATGTATATATAGTAATGCTATTAATTGCAACAGAGAGAACTAAGATGGGAAAAGAAATGGGCTTGTGAGGGAATTGAAGCTTCTACTTCAGATATGTGAAGTTAGCAAGTTCAAAAATGAGCCTTTCTGTTGGGCCTGATGATACATACCCTTTAGTCCCGGCACTTGGGAGGCCGAGGCAGGTGGATCTCTGAGTTTCAGGCCAGCTGGGTCTACACTTTGAGTTCTAGGGCAGCCAGGGCGACAGAGTGATACCCCGTCTAACTGATATTGATGGTGGTGGAGGTGGAGGTGGTGATGATGACAAGGACATATAAAGCCTGGTCCGTGTCTTAGAACCAGCCACAGGGAGAGATTTATAGAATAATGAAGCCTGGAAGCTGTACACCCTTTTCAATCGGCCTCCTTAGGAGGCCCCAGTTATAGAGGAAAGAACTTCCCCAGTGAGGCTGCTCTGAGTACCAGCATGAGTCATGGTCCAAGCGCTTAAAAAAAAAAAAATAAAATCATGGGGGCTGGAGAGATAAAGAGTACTTACTTACTTACTGGTCTTCCAAAGGACCCGGGCTTGAATTCCAGCACCTATATAGTGGTTCACAACCAGCTGTAACTCCAGTTCTAGGGGATCTCGTGTCCTTTTCTGGCCTCAACAAACATCAGGCACACATGTGGTACACAAACATACGTGCAGGCAAAACACTCTTAGACATAAAACAAAAGTAGGGAAGAAAGAAAAGGAAAGAAGGATGGATGGACAGACAGAAGTAGAATGTGCCTGCCAGTCTATGTCACTGAGCACTTGGGGAAAAGCAGCGTGGAGGAATCAAAGCAGACCCTTGTCTTGGGAGTTTCTTGGGAGACCAAGTTGGCCACTGACACAAGCTCCAGCTCCAAACCTTGCCCCTTGCCTCAGCCAGCCTGCTGCAGTGAGTTCCTCAGATCTGCTCCAGAACTGAGCTCCCAGCTCCAAAAGTAATCAGTCACTTTATCTGGCCCCAGACGCCTGCACTGCTGGGCCATGGCTTTGTTTTGTTTTGTTTTTTCCCCGTTCTTTAATTTTTTTAAGACAGCACCTATATAGCTCTCTGTGTGGCACAGGTTGGCCCCAGAGTTGTGAGGAGTCCTGCCTCACTCAACTGGCTCCCATGCTAGGATTATAGGAATGTGCCACTATACCCAACTTTTCTGTGTAAGGATGCTTTGCCTCTATGCATGTCTGTACATCATGAATGTCCCTGGTGGCCATGGAGGCAAACGAAAGGTGTTGTCCTTGGAAGTTCAGTTACAGCTCGTTGTGAACCACCATGTAGATAAAGGAATCAAACCTGAGACCTCTGGAAGATCAATCAGTGCTCTTAACTGCTGAGCAATGTCTTCAGCCTCATTTTTTTTTTTTTTTTGGTTGTTGTAGTTTATCATCAATGGATTATAATTACTGTACATAGACAGATCAGCAAGCCTGACCCCTGTGCTGTCTGTGGGAGGGGGGCATATCCTTGGTGACATCTGACAGTATGGATGAGCAAACAAGGAGTGTGTGATCACCCCATCTCATAGTGGTACTGACAGCAGAGGTGGTATGGGTAAGCTCAAAGTCACAAAGCAGGACGGATATGGAGATATATGTATGTGTGTGTGTGTGAATATACACACATGTATATATCATATATATATGTATATATAAAATTTATTTCATGTGCATTGTTGTTTTGCCTGCATGTATGTTTGTGTGAGGGTATTAGATCCCCTGGAACTGGAGTTACAGAGAGTTGTGAGCTGCCATGTGGGTACTGGGAATTAAAATTGGGTTTTCTATAAGAGCTGCAAGTGTTCTTAATTACTGAGCCATCTCTCCAGACCCGAGTAGGACTTCTTAACTTGGCCCTTGGAGTAGGTTCTATGAAGCAGCTGAGAAGGCCTCCATTTTAATCATATTCTTAAACTTAAGGCTTCAAAACAAAGCTCACACCTACACCTTAGTGTCCTTCACATTACCTGAAGGACTCTGGTGCCGGAGGCTCTCATTTGGTAGGTTTCAGGTGGGGCTCAAGAATTTGTATTGCCAACAGTTTCTGAGGGGACACTAACGCTCTTGATTTAGGCTCACAACTTAAGAATCACTCATTTAAATGATACAAAACCCATAGGGACTCTAAGTTTAAATTATGATCTTCCTTTTAAGACAAGATTCTAACAGATACCACAGCCCTCTAAACTAGCCCTAAGTCACAAGGAATTTGAGATTTTATTTTTGGAAGAAGCCTCAAGACAGACAGACAGACAGATAGACAGACAGACAGACAGACACACACACACACACACACACACACACCACTGGACCTTCTTCTGGAGGTCAGGAAACAGCTGGGAAATAGCATTTTAGGGGGTGCAGGAAAATGTCTTCTAGAATTTAAAAACTCAAGCAAAACTCTTGAGTGGGAGATGATAAGGTTGGCTTTCGCTGATCCAATTACTGGGCCAATTGCTGGTGAACAAGGACTTTGGTTCTGGACTTTGGGTAGATCGCAGCCTCTCTGGAGACTTACTGACATTGTTGTTGGGTTTCTATATGAATCCACAGGTCCAGACAGGTTTGCTCTACAGAAGAATGGGTGCTTGCTGGGGGTGGGGTGGTCAGACTGTGGGGAAATGGAGAGGGAACACATTCAACATGACAGAGCCTAATTCGCAGAATCTGTGGTTGAGGTCACTGTGGTGAGTGTTAAGAGGAGGAATAGTGCTTCAGGTTGTGCTCACTTTAAGCAAAAGCAGTAGAAAGAGGCCTGGAAAGGCCATTTGCCAGCTCCCTTCAGACCTGCTTCAAGTTAAATCTCTTCCCCATGAAAGGGAGGGAGAAGTGAAAATGTGCATCCATTCATGAATTAAGCTGAGTCTAGAACAGGAAATGTGGGTCTGAACTAGACAGAGGAAATTCTTTTTGTAAGGAGCACACTGGCTTTCCCACCTTAGCTAAATAGGTGAGGTGAGGTAATGTCAAAGGCAGAGTGGGTGCAGCGTGATGGGAAGGTACTACAGGAGAGTCCTGAGACTGCAGATGTTCTCTGACTTCAAACTATCTGTGCTTGGAATTCTGGCAGTGGAACTCTGGCGAGGTTAATCACCCCATGCCATGGGAAACCTCCTCATCTGTAAATTGGAGGTAGTAAGAGAGCTTGCACCTCAAAGGGGCTGTAATTAGAATGAAATAAAATAACCTAGGTAAAACATGTAGTTTAGTACCTAATTTTAAACATTCAATACTTAAAAAGCGTAATAGGTAGTGGGTAGGGCTTGGAAAAATACAGGACAGTGATTACATACCTATTACCAGAAACAAAAAGGACAGCTAGGTTGGTACTGCTGCCAATCTCCTGTGGAGACTGGCAGATTTGAGGTATGTGTTGAACAGGATGGAGGAGTCAGGCAGTCTAAGACAACAGCTTTAACAGGACAACTCTGCCGGCTGTAATGTGGGCATATCCTGCTTGTGCACGCTGGAACATTCAGAGTCTCTTTTGTGACACGCTCACTGACAACCTAAGTACAAACAGCCTGATGTGAACAAATCAAAGTGCATAAAATCAGCACTTTGGTAGGAAGAAGGCTGTGATAATGCTAGCAGAAACACTCCGGAGATTTGCAATATTAAAGTGGAATCCTATTTTCAGGGGAAATATACAGCTCCTGAGATTCTCAGAGTGTGGAGGAGGTGCTGACACACTAGCACTGGAGGTGCGTGGACCCGGGCACAACTGGAAGTCAGTTGCTACAGATGGATTTCCCCTTTGATTGCAAATGAACAGGAACTTCTCTAAAACATAGGAAGCCAGATGAACAAATCCTGTCAAATCCCAGGTACTCAAAGATTCGTGTGGTTGTCTGTATGTTCCTTTGTGCATGTGTATGTGTGTGTACGTACATGTGTGTGTCTGTGTGTGCACATGTGCAGGTGTGTTTTTGTGTGTTCTATATGCTTAGATAGCAACTGTTACTGAAACAAAAGAAAATTTTCTAAAAAAAAAATCAAATCAAAGAGACAAAATAAGTCATATGCTTCACAGTTAAATAAAAATTCACAGCCTCTGGAAGGTGGAGCATGGGAAAAGACTGCCAATTTTATCGTGTTATTCTATATTCCTTTCTTTTTTTAAGATTTATTTATTTCATGCATAAAGTAGCTATAGCTGTACAGATAGTTGTGAGCCTTCATCTGGTTGTTGGGAATTGAATTTTTAGGACCTCTGCTCACTCTGGTCGGCCCTGCTCACTCTGGCCCAAAGATTCATTTATTATTATAAATAAGTACACTGTAGCTGTTTTCAGACACACTAGAAGAGGGCATCAGATCTCATTATGGGTGGTTGTGAGCTACCATGTGGTTGCTGGGATTTGAATTCAGAACCTTTGGAAGAGCAGTCAGTGCTCTTAACCGATGAGCCATCTCTCCAGCCCCTCTGTATTCCTTTCTTAAGAGGTCTCCAGGCCACCTAGGCCTTGACTTGCAGTTCATACCTATCCCAAGTCTGGGAGATTAACTCTGCAGGACTGCAGCAGTAGGACCTTAATAGGTTATTGCTCTTCAAACTGACCTCTGGACATATTTATCATGGTCCCATTAGAGTCTTTAGAAGATCACAGTACAGTGAGGAGGGGGCCTGACTTCAGGCTTTCACTCCCTGCCCTTACAGGGGGCAGGTTCTGCCTACAGTCTTCACTAGAACTTTCTGCTCCTCTTAGAAAGGGATCAGGGATTTCACCTAATCCTTGCTTCTTGAGGAGGGAGGTGCACCTAGTCTTCAAAGAATAGCCACCTGTTTTCCTGGCCCCTAAAACCATGGCCAACTATAGAAACTAGGTTTTTAGCCTGCTCTGGTGACACAGAACTATACTATTAACTACTCAGGAGACTGAGGCAGAAGGATTGGTCTTTCTGGGCTACAGTGTGAGCTCAAGATTAGTGTGGACAATTTAGTAGGATCCTACCTCAAAAAAGTTTGTTTGTTTGTTTTTGTTTTTGTTTTTTAAAAGCTGGGATATAGCTTAGCTTGCCTAGCATATGTAAGGTCTAGGTTTAGTTCCCAGTACTACACACACACACACACACACACACACACACACACACAGACACACACACACACGACTTACTTTTTAGGGCCTCCACCTATCCTTCCCAAATAGTGGCACCTTCAGCTTTAGATTTTGATAAAGTTCCATTATTTTTATCAGAGTTGTGGTTGTCACTTGTGGAACTTACTCCAACTCTTATTCTCTACAAGTCTTATTTTGTTAAGTAAACAGCAAAACAGCAAACTTTGTACTGTTTTGGGTCTCACCCGGAACAGCATGGAGTGTGAACAGGAACACTCTATGGTCTCGCATAAGTTTCTGAAACATGGTCCCTTACTGAGAGGGTCTCACCAAGGGTAATATCTACCTGGAACAACATGGAGAACTGCTTGTTCCAGCTCATCATCTGATCTTGCTTGAAGGTGTGTGGAAATATTAATGATAAAAAGCAGAATGGCACCAATGAAACTTTAAATCCCACTTCCTAAAGCCAAGGAAATATATCCATAGGCTCCCGAGGCCTTTGATTAATTTTACTCAGAGGTAAAAACTGAAGTGGTTCTCCTTGGTTAGATCATCTAATCTAGAATATCCCAAAGAAGTGTCCTGAAGATTCATTCACTCCTGTACTGTGTGCGTTTTTTTGTTTCTCTCTCTCTCTCTCTGCCATTTTATAAAAAGCAGTCTGAAAAGGCTCTCACTTCAAGGCGCAACTCTTCCTGGATTCTTGTAACTCATCTATTACCCTAAACCAACTTCAAATGTAGGATCTGAAAGGAGAAGGGCTCCCACAGGAAACGAGCACTTCTCCCTTCTTTCTTTTCAGGGCATCACTTGGTTAACTTCACACCACCAGATAATTTATTCAAAGTTGACCCAAGAAGCCACAGAGGGAGTTTATTCACACACAAAAAAAATCTTATAAGGAAATAATTTTGTTTTAAAATAAAATAGAAAATGGGGTTTTCCTGTGAGAACACATTTAATGCCTGCAGCAAACTGATGATGAGTAGCAGGCAAACAGTCTACCTGCTACGAGGTCCTGGAGATGCCTCCATTGACCAAAAATCAAACCAAATCAAAACAAATGGGCCAACCAGATCCCTCCCCCACAAAAACACTGAAACAAAAGACTGATGATCTGTTTATGTAGTCACATGAAAAATAAACATCTTTATTTTTTGCCTACTTTATTTCATTTTTTCAAATAAAATTTAAATCTGTACAAAGTATACTGTTACAGTATATATTTTGTAAGAACCAATGCCTAAAAGAATCACAATACTTCAATAAGCAGTACAGCAGACCTCGCTAGCTTCAGCTTTGATATTGAACAAACTCAAGCCGGCTGATGCACAACACGGTTGCTTGGTTTCCACATGGTGAGTTCCCAGCACTGAGATGGGAGAACATGACAGCAAATATGGTTATATTACAGCCCAACACACTGCGCTTCTTCATATGATAATAACTGCACATATTTAACACAGAATGCTCAAATTTACTTTTTAAATTGCATTTGCTTACTTTTTAGTTGGCAAAATTCAGCATTCTTAAATGGGGTCCCCAAACAGTGCAAATTAATGATATTCTATTGTATATTGGCACAACTCCAATAAGGATTAACTTGTAAACTCAAAGAATATCAAGAACTTAGCCCTAGATTTTAACTAATATACACCTGGTCCATTTAACCAAAGTCATTTTGGAAAGATAGTAAAGAGCAACTCTATTTCTGAAAGGACATTGTTTTGACCATTCTTTAGAGAAGATAATTTTTAAATTGTCATTAAAATGTTTTACTATAAAAATTTTACAAACTTGATTAGAAATTTCAAGATGATTCACAGCAGACAAATACAAACTGTTTATATTCCAACAACACCAAGGCTTAGACTTTCAAGTGGAGCACAACCGTGTCAGCTGTGTTAACTGAGACTGGACAGTGTACTAAGTTATAAGTGGTGCTGGGTCTAGCAAGTGTAAATACACAGTATATTTCAATGAAAAGAATTGTCTTCTTTATACTTTATTTGTTTTCCCATAAGGAAACATTAATGTTTACATTCTTTAATAAAGTTAATCTTACATCAGAATATAACTTAATACTGTCAGCAACAGGGACCACACACAGTAAATAAGAAGCACATTTAAAATAAGTCTGATTTCACATAGATTAACATTTGTTGGTTAATAAAATATTGACAGTATTACAATCTTACAATATTTACAGTAAGAAAAATCTAGAGTAATATATACCTTTCACAGCAGGATTCCTTTTTAAGTTTTTCCAGTTTGGGATTGTGTGTACACAAAAAGCTCAAAATAAAGCAACTCTGCATGTAATCTTAAAGTAATGGCTACAGGGGGACTCCATCACAGCCACTAAAAATAATGGTGACTTCTCACAGAGTCTGTGGCATCTGAGAACCCAGTTAATTTACCAGTCTTGCTCAAACCAGCCTTAGTTACACAGATTAAACCAGCCTTAGTTACCCAGATTAAAGCTGCAGAACTCCGGCCTTCCCCAACTGCTGAAAACCCAAAAGACTTTCTCATCATGCTATAAGAAAAGAGGGGAAATTTGTTTCAGCTCACACCTTATGGTTGGGAGCTCCCAACCAGTGCACACTCCCTAACATATGCCAAAAGAGGGCAGGTTTCATCCCCAAGTATCACAAGAGTCTACCCTCCAAGTGTAAGGCATCCTGATGCCAAGCTCCCGTTCTCCAACTCTTGTGTATCAAGATAAGGCATGAACCTGGCTGGTGTGATACCAGTATCTTGGAGACTTGGGATCGGGGCAAAGGAACAGACTTGTGTAGTTTGCACTGAGAGCAACAGGAAAAATGGAAAGTGATGCACATTTCCAATTAGAATGACAAGAAGACCCACATCCCTAAACTGGAATTTGGCCAGGGCATCAGAGTTAGCACCCCCTCTCTGAGTACCATGAGCAATTCGGATGTGTGCTCTGGGCTTCCTCTTGGAGAGCATCTACAGTAAGTAACGCAGTGTGGGACTTTAGTTCAGTGACTCCCAAGAAAGCAGACACAACTCTTGATTCTGGGGCTCTGCTCTGAGGTCAATCCTCAAAGCTGTTGGCCTGTCCCAACTCTGCCTACTTCACATAATCTGATGGGCACAGAGCACTTAGGGATACAGCTGCTGGCTACTTTGAACTCTAGATCTTACAGGTAATCAACAGGTATCTGGGATTGAATTAGCAAACTGTACCATGGCTCCTTAAACAGACACTGTCAGGTTTGAAATCATGTCAAGCATGAATCTTCGCTGTCAGGTCAGAAATCAAAGTGGAAATGTTCCCACATCAGCCAAGGTTATTTTGTCAAAACCTTAGAGGAGTTGGACAGTTTTTCAGTTTGCAAGTGATTGGTTACTTATTTTAGTCAGGCTGGATTGGCAAACCAGACTGAACTATTTAGTTTTGTGTTTTGATTCTTACATTGTGCTAACCCAAAGCTGTTGCATTTGGGCTAAATACACTGACAGAGAAAATTCAAACAAAAGTTTCAGCAAACTTCTGTGGCATTTTCATTTTGGAAGTCAATGCAAGATCGAAAGGTATTTCTACCCAACATAGTCTGTTTAAGTGTTTTATGTTACTTCCTTTTGGTCCTATACAGAATTTTATGACTTCTATATAGGTCTGAATGCTGCCCCGTGTAGATTCCTTCTGTATATCTAAAAATATATACTTTTCAGTAGTTCAATACATGGTTAATCTTCCCACAGAGGAAGATTTTTGTAATCACATGTTGCAAAGTAGAAAAAACATCTCCTTTCTATGAAAGGAAATACACTTTTCTATTGTACACTTTGAATAAGCCCAACGGCATGCACCAAAAATCATTATTAAACTAAAACATGCACTAAAATGGCGTGGAATTAGACTTAAAGTGCTGCTTCTTGATTTTTAAATTTGAAGACATTTGTCAGTTGTTGAGTCAAAGTCCTCCCCACCCCCACCCCATGGTATCAAGAGAGAAAAGTAAAAAGTATGCATAAATCTTTTAGACAATTCTTTACATGGGGAAAATATGGATATATCAACTATCCTATATGTATACTGGATTCCCAGTTTTAAATAAAATCAGTATTTACTGGTAAAAATCGTCAAAGCTAATACACCCAAACAAATATTACTAGTAAATAATGTTCTACATAGAGAATAATTTACTTTGGTTTTATGCACCTTCTCAAAAAATAATACTAGTGTCCCACACTTCACCAAACTGATGTGTTCCAGCAAAGTTGTAAGGCAACTTATTTTTCCCTAGTGCCATCTTTTTTTCCCAACAGACAAAACTAAAATCTTTTGGTGAGGAAGGGGTTAAGATAATGGCTAACCCCTTGACATCCTGAGCATGGTTTATCAAACTCTACCCTGCTAAACTTGTCAGGCACCTTGACCCCTACCCTGAACCAGGACTGGCTCCCACATCTGGAGATGACCTGACTCCTTATAAATAGCTCTCAGAACTTTACTTCTCTTTCCCTTCTATCTGGATGTTATAAAGTCTAACAAAGCTAGCTGCAATGTCACATTTCACTAGTAGGGGCCACCATGTGATAATAATCCCAATCTGAAATGTTTTACGCCAATAGCTCTTAATTTTATCAATTGTTTGTACTACAGTTTTCTGTAGTTTGCTCAGAGCAAAAATTTTTTCTTACTTGGGTTTCAGAAGTTAAGTGATGACCCTGAGGTTATAGCAAAATTATCTGTATTATGTGCATTTTTCACCTGGGGAGAGGGTCCATCACTTTCATCAGATTCTCAAAGGTATTTGTGAGCCCCCCTCCCCCCACAAAGCGCTACAGGGACTTAAGAGGGATACCCGTAATTCACTGTATAATAGGATTGGGAAATGGAGGCAGACAACAAAAATCGCCTGGGGGCAAGGGTTGCTGATCTTTCCCTTTATTTATATATGGGAAATAAGTGATTCAAAGTAGGAAAGGGAATTAATTAAGCTGGTTAAACTCCATTAAAAAAATAAAGCCACTTGCTACAATTTTCTTACTTCCATATGTGGTAAATTTAGCCTCCAAGAAAAGGTATAAAGACTGAACTTTGCTTTTCCTAAGGAAATTCACAGATATAATGCTGAATGTCATCCACATTTAAAGAGCTAAGGCCATCAAATGTAGGTAACTAATGATGTGAGCCTTTAACTTGTAGTTTTGAGTATAGAATCATCTAGAGTCAAATCCACATTCATTAACTTTCATTTCCAAAAATGGTCCACATTTAGACAAGTACCTGGCACAATTCCTGTACATAAACCTAAAGTCTGGACTACGGTTAAACTTTCTATTTAAATTAAATCAAGGCTACAGCTCCATAACTATGCCACATCATGGAATCTAGCCATACACATCCATACCATGTTGTAAAAGATATTCTCATTTCAAATACACCACTGAATTTTCAACAGAATTTGCAAATACCATGAGCCACAGTGACCAGCAGAACACGAGGGGAAGAACACGTCATGATCAACACCCCATCCAGAACACATTCAGACCTTCCAAAATCATCTGAAAAGAGGCCTCTTACTTGCTGGTTTTAAGTATGAGGTGTGTAAAAGAACTACAGAAAAAGAATAGAGAATAAGATCATTAAGTAACTTATAAAAACAATTCTAGCCAAAAATACATCTCTCTGTTCCATTGAGAAAGCTCAATTTGTTTCCTTTCCTTTTCTTTTCTTTTTTTCTTTTTGCAATTCTGAATACAGCATCACACATTCACAAGTACACTCTTTGTTCTCTGAGTAGAGCGTATCAAGGAAACTATAAAACTGCCAATGGTTAAATCAAGGTCCTATATCCTTTGCTACTACCATCCTTCAAAAAGCATCAATCTTCAATTTTCAAAAGAAATACTCATTTCACAAAATACCAGTATGAGACATAAACCACGAAGAAGTTATATGAACCTTATAGAAAGCTACACAGAAGAGGGGACCGCCACCTACTTCCAGTTTCTTAAGTACTTGCCCAGTAAGACTCAGATATCATTTGCTAAATAGAAACATACTAACACCCTAAAGCCAGGCCATACTAGGCTGGAAGTTGGATCTCAAAGACACAATTTTATATACATAAGACATATTTCCTATCCTAAGCTTTTACTTTACTTAAACAGTTTAATAAAGCTCATATTTATAAAGAATTTTATGGGCAAATAAAGATCTATATTAAAAATTTTATCAAAACAAATTTTACTGTTATATAGATAACATTAATAAATATTTTCTTGGCCTTATAAAGCATATGTAATTGCATATGAGTTTAACTTTGGGTGGGACACTGAAAACAATTTTGTAAGAAATTAGAAAAGACTAGAAACAAAAGTGAAAGTGACTAGTCTTTAATTTCCAAAAACCCAAGTGCAAAGATAAATAGTGCAATAATGAAAACTATAAATTTATAGGCCACTTACACAGTCTTTTCTGCTTTTGCACTTTCCTACATTATTATCAAACCCTAACAACTGTATGCAGCATAGAAATGGGCTATCATTTATCTCCATTGCCTAGACTCAAGGAAAACTTTGACTCATCTCAGTCATTTAAAGCACTGTTCTTCACTTCTTTTAAACAATTCCTAAGGGAGGATCTCTTTAAGAAGGCTCCGCACAGACTTAAACTATAGCATGTTAACTATAATTTAAAATCAGACACACAATAAAATGTGAAAATTGTACTAAGTGCCAACTCTGTAAAATATATGTAAAAAATAACCCCACTAATGTTAATGAACTTGACATATGACAAAAAAGAAACACCTTCAAAGTACAGGCTAAGTCTTCCTTTTGGCTATTTTAAAACAACAGGAATGTGTAAGTATCTGATTAAAATGAAACTTGAAAGTAATATGTCAAAATTACTGGGAATAAACCCATTGTAAATTTAAAATCAATGTGAATTTGAGTTATGTAACTTTGAAAACAAATATTTACCTTAAATAATTTAAAACACTCTTGGGATTATAGAACAGATTACTAATGACTGTCAACTCATCTTACAAAGAACGCAAGAACCTGGGAGATATATTAAATTATAATTAACTTCTGTCTGCACTAACTACAGGGAAGTCTACAATTTTAAAGTAGGAAAACAAACAAAAACATGAGTTCCAGGGATATGTTGTCTAGTCCTGGAACTATCCTGGAAATATATTATTGAGGGCTTCTTAAGATCTACAATGTTAGATGGCTACAAATGTAAAGGAAATATAAAAGATACTTAAAACAGCAAATCAGTGATTGTATCTGCTTACTGTCTTCTAAAACCTCATGTTGACCAAAGGTGTCTATAAAGGGAGGGTCTTTGGGTGTAGGTCTTTGTGGATTATACAGATCATTTTGAAATGTCACTGATAGTTTAAAAAGGGTAAATTAAAAAGGGTAAATGAAAGTGTTATCTTTTTTTTTTTCCCAAAATAGTAGGTTCCCAACATCAATCTGCCTAGACCAGAAAAGCTGCCATTTCACAATTGTGCTACTTAAATTTGCTCAGAGGAGCAGACACATAAACCCTCAAACCATCATACATATACACCAAAACTGATCTGTATAATCCACCACCACCTTTACTAGCTACAGACCAAGTTATCTCTTAGCCAACAAGAGATAACACTTCCTTAGCAAAGCTCAACCACTTTGCTCTTAGTCAACACTTCTCAAGCAGAGTTCATCTTAATACTTTTTTCTACTGCCAATAAAAATTCCTCCTACTTTACTTCCAATCATTCTCTTCTGTATCTCTCACACTCCAATTCACAAACAAACAGCTTTATTCTTTCTGTTCTAATTTCCAAACCAGTAAGTCTCAATTCTCAGTAACTTAAACACATGCTTCTTACACTCTTCATTTCCCAGATTTCCTAACAAGTACTCATTTAGATGCTCTTCAAATTGCCAAGTTAAGACTATGGGTAAAATAGCAGTAAGGGGGGAGGGGAGGCCAAATTACATCAAAATATAGAAATCTTTCTGGATCATCATGTTCCAAAGGCAAGAGTCATTATTTCACTTCTTTCTGAAGGAGGAATGCTCAGATGCTATTAACAGGATCATAAAGGAGAATGAAAGAGCCAAGATGTCAGACATACTTGCCATGGAGGTCAAGAGCTACCAACTACTAACTGCACTGCATACTGTCAGTCCACTTCAGAAGAGTTTGACTTAATGTCAACCAGTGGAAATTAATACCTGATTATTATTACTTTTTGAGTTACTCAAGTGTCTCCTGTCCTGTAACTTTTAACTACCACTTAAAACCTCCTAGAAGTTTTTTGTATTAATACATCCCAGACCAAAATATATACCAGCAAGAATATTTCCACAATTCCAAAAACAATTGTAATTTTTCACCTTATAGGCCTTCTGAATTACTAAAGTGGATCCAAAACCAAGAAAATTAAAACTCATTAGTTTAATTCCACCCCCATGAAATGCTAAAAAATTAATTACTATGCAAATTAATAATAAAAGCAAAGTATGTACTCATGGAAGCACAAAAATATTATGATTCCAAGAACAATAACATATTTCTGGTCTGTAAAAAGTAGCTTTGTTTTATACAAAAGATCACCACCACATTTCTCTCCATCAATAAGACAGTTTACCATAAAAGCTAGACAACAGAAACAAGGGAAGAAAACAGAGGAGGAAGAAGAGAGCAAATGTAATGGAAGGAAGGAGACATAAAACATAACATGAAGGCAAAAATGGAATAATATAAATTCCTTACAAGAAAAACATCAGCAAAAGGCTATTTTTCATACCCAACTTTTCTAAAGACAAAAGTTGCCTAGACCCTTTATCATCAAAATTGGTAGTCAATTTGTAGGTGGAGGATGGCAAATTGCTTAGAACCAGCTGCATCTCATTTTTCATCTGCTTGCTCTTTAATCTTGAACTTCTAATGCCAATTTAGACTATGTTAATGCTAGTCTAGATCATCATTACATGGCCCACAATAATGAAATTTCTGTTCAAAAAGAGCCAATTGAATGGCCTAGGCCTTAAATTTAGGTTTGATTTTTCAGATCAAATAGCATCATAAATCTTTAAATCCGCTTTTTTTAAAAAAATGTACTGCAAACTCTGTAGAGCTATGGTAATTAATGCTGCTGCATTAAGTGTCACTTTAAGTAGTGATCACTTTAGTTTAACAAAGTATGTTACTATCAATGTCCTAATTTTGGCTTACAATGAAGAAAACAATGTTTTAGTATGTTTAATGTTTAAAATTTTTGATAAAGTTTAAAATAAACTTATAAAACTAGTAAATTTGCTTAGGCAATTAGAAAGATCTCTCCCTATTCTATTCTCATGACAAAACATGAGCTCTCTTTGAATGTTATACTCAGAGTTCTCACCCACTGTTTTGAATCCAAAGTGCTGAAGATCTCCTTGTCTTAGCTTTCTTTCACACAATGAAATTTCATCCTGGTACCCAAGAAAGGACAAAAAGGGGGAAAATAGATTTTCTTTCTCAGTTTTTATGGATAAGAAATATTAAAAGTACATACTTATGTGTTTAAAAAAGGGTGGAGCTATGAAAGCTACCCAAGTAATTTCGGGAATCCCCATTCTAAAATCATCTGAAAATGTGTATTGTGTATAACATTAAAAAAAACAACAAAAAAACTGCCGGGTGGTGGTGGCACACGCCTTTAATCCCAGCACTTGGGAGGCAGAGGCAGGCGGATTTCTGAGTTTGAGGCCAGCCTGGTCTACAGAGTGAATTCCAGGACAGCCAGGGCTACACAGAGAAACCCTGTCTTGAAAAAAACCAAAAAACCAAAAAACCAAAACCAAAAACAAAAACAAAAAAACTAATGGAAATACTGGAGAAGAGAGGGTAAGCTGTGTAAAGATAAAAATAAGTCTCTGCCCATGGTAGGGTCACCATGGCTGTCAGATTAACCCAAAATGTTAACAGATAAAACTGTTGTTAGTTTAAAGTTTCAACATTGCCAAAACACAAAAATGTTAAAAGTGCAGAAAATAAGACTGAGACGATTTCTCCAAACATCAAGTTCCATAAAAAATAAAAAAATCAGGAATAAAAAAGATGATATGATGTATTTTTTTAACACTCTAAATCTTAATCCACATAAGGATGCTTTGAAGTGCTTGGGCGACCAAACCCACCCAGATTCTTCCCTCCCTCCCACCCAAATTTAGTTCCATTTTCCTGCAGAAAAAGGTACAAATTCCTACATTGATAAGAACAAGAAATGAAAACAGTGAGTACAACTGATAGAGATCCATTGACTTTTATTACAAATGTACTTGATCACTTGGCTTCAAAAAATTTTAAATCAATATACCCTAATATCTGTATGCCAGTACAAAGCAAACTGTTTTACAAATTAAATACCTAAAAATTTGACAAAAATATTAAAATTTGATGAAAAGCAATTATAAAAAATTTTAATCTCTCTCTTCAAAAAAAGGAGGCAGTCTTCCCAGACCTATCATACAATGTTAATAGTATTCAGCATTTTAGAACAGGTAGCTAAATTATATTTTTTATGTCAGCATTTAAAAAAACCTCTTAAACTAATAGATTTTATTTGTATATGCTCCAGTTAAGTTTGTGAATGCCATCTGATTGCAATATAATCAACTCTCTTTAATTCAATTCTAATTTATACCTATTTAATAATTTGCATAGCTTGAAAGGGATAAAGGTTATTCTATGACTAATTAACACAAACTATTACAGTGCTATTTCTCAAGGCATTAAGTATTTGTTCCCAGATGAAATTATCTGTCTCCTTTCAGCAGGGGTTAAAATCACTAGCAGCTTTCTCCATTACCTAAAACAAAACAAAACAAAAAAACTAGAATAGTTAACCATCTCTACATGTAAAGGCCTAAAACCAAAAATTGATGGATTTTTCATTTTGAGTCAAATTTTAACCCCTGCATGGGACTAGAAAGTGAGACTTTCAAGGTCTTTTAAATTTTCCATTGGTTTTGGTTTCTACTTTCCATGGCTTTTGAGAAGCTGGAAAACAGTTTGTCTTTCCTGACTACTTTGTCTTTTTTCCCCTCATTTGGCAAATATTCATCTACCTCCAACATGTGTCTAGTAGAGTAAAAGCCAACATGGCTTTCCTATGAACTTCCTTTGTTGTCAAAGGCATGTATGATTTCTACAGTTGTGGTTAGTGAACTTTAGCTCCCTCTGTGGCTGGATGACTGCTGCTTCTAACATCAGCATGAGAAATAGGAGGCACAAATAAAAGGTAGCTTTAAAATAAGATTTGGTAATTTAAAAGGGGGAAAAAGCCACAAATACCATCACTGCTACCACCACCACAATCAATACACACACACACACACACACACACACACACACACACACTCTTTGTCTCTCACTCACTCACTCTTCAAATCTGGTGGCTGATCTCTGAATCAAATTACTTGACAGTGTCTCTCATTTTAAAAAACATCGATATTTCAATGCATTTCAAGTTTTCTTTTTTACTTAGGCAAATAACATAGTTTAACCAAGCTCTTGGACCTTAATTGTAAGACAAAGCAGATCAATAAAAATAAGGCATACTTGTCATGAATTAAGTTCTGTTTGCTTGTTTTTGGCACATTTGATCATACTGTCTTCAATGAGTAACACATATGGTCAAATATACCCCCCCTTTTTTTTTTCAGCACAAACTGGGACTACCCACTAGTAAAATAAAACAAGAAGAGACTCTAACATAATACACTGAAATATAGAACCTTGGTAAAGTACCGAGCACCTGGGAGGGGAAATGAAGGGGAAGGATGAAACAGGAGAAAGGGAAGGGAAGGTTAGGAGGTCAATGGGAGAGAAAGTGAGATGCTTTAAACAAAAAGAGCATCTTTACAGTCACTCAGTCTTCTCTATGACCACTTTTTAAGTCTTAAAAGATCTGCATGTGGATTTCTTTTTAAACCCACTGACCATAAATCAGACAATGGATTCAAAGTCCTAGTAAGATTGTGTTTAACTGTTAATAGTGTAAAGACAACTGCACAATACATGTGCTTCTTGATCCGGTAGGATTCCAAGCAGAATCTGAAGTCTACAGGTAAGAAAGGTTTTACTTTAGGTAGCTGACTCTAAAGAAAACCTTACGAAAGAACTTGCATCTCAAAGAAAGGACACTTTGCCTAAGTTTGCTGTGTTTTTGTTGACTTGCACTACTGACTGCTGGCTACTACAAAACACTGATCTAGGAGTACTCCAACAACTCGTAGCACAAAGCTTAACTTTAAGAAGCTATAGTAAACAAGAGACAAAATCAAAGCAATTCTCTTTCCTAATTAGAAACAGCACAGAGAATGCAATCTTTTCCATATCACAGTTAAAGTACAGTGAACAAAACAGCTCAACAAACCTTAAGACAAAAAGTGCAGGTTATTAATGTTTACATGCAGTTGATAAGCATTCCAAATGTCACATTATGCACTGTAAAAGCTCAACTTTACTATACGAAAATAATAAAAAATGCACCTTGGGGGGAGGGGAAAGCAATTTAATAATTTCCAGTGATTTTGTAAGTAAAGAAACTCCTAACTATTTTACGGTCACCTCATATTTAACATTGTATGAATATGAAAAGCAAACAATGGGAAAATGCACAGTACAATGAAAATAGCTTGCTATTCAACACATACAGTAGATCTCAAAAACAAAGACAACACACTCAACCAGAAAGCTTAAAAATATTAAATCAAAACCTAAAGAGCCAGCAGGAAAAAAAAAATCCTTCAAAAAAGACAACTGTTCTGTCTTCCTAGGCCTATGCTTTCCAAAGTGAGAGGTGCTAACACCTTCCCAGTCAGTCCTACAGGTGGTTTCTTCTACATACAGCAGGTAGATCTAGATGGCTGGATTTGCCAAGAAACAATTGCATTTCTAGAACTCTCTCTGTCAGACAAGATCCAAGATCCTCTTTTTTTCTTTTTTCTTTTTTTACCAAAATACTTTCTAAAGAATTCCAAACCAAAATGTACTGTATTTAAGGCATCTTTTTTATAACATTTTCTCTTCACTCAAAGATGATAGTCATGCAGCAGTTTAATGATAAAAAATATATTAATATTTTACTATACAGCAGCAAGAAGTTAGTTGTCAATTAAAAGCACACAAACATCTTTAAATGAAAACCTGTAAAAGACTATCGTTACAAACAATTTCAGTGGAGGACACCAGCTTGGTAAAGTGCTCTCCTAAGCTTGCATTTTCATACCCTACACTTTGAATATGAGTGATAATAGAACATACTTTTGACAGACGGCTTGTACATTTGAGAACACAAATACACTTAGCGTATAATGTAGCCAGTAATAACTAGCACCACAGCTACATGGAGATCCTTTACATACCCCAATCTGGCTTTCACTTTTGAAATGACACTCAGAATCCATGGCTCAGTAGGATAACTATAATGGTGTTGCTTTGCTTTTAAACAGGTCTACATAAGTTAATAGCACTGGCAAAAATCATAGGATAGCTTCAGACCTCTTACAAGTTTAGGAGACAGTGCTAGTGACCACAAATAGACTCACTACCTGATATCCAAGTACAGGTTCACTGGAAATTGCTGCACGTTAGTTAGGTTTTTAAAATCTTTCTACACATAATAAAAAATATATATTATGAACAATACAAGTACATCTCATATACACAATAATAACAAAACACCTACTCAGTCAAAGCAAACAGATGCAGAAAAATATTATGGGAAATTTCCTTTTTCTTTCTCTTTTTTTCTTTTACTATTTGAATAACTTTGGTTCCAACCATAAAAATCACAACTTAGCAAATTTCATTTAAATGCCTTTTTTAATAATTTCTTCATGTTCACAGAAGTTTCACTGACCATTTTATATGTTTAAGGTCCAGATGCAATGCATATTGTATAAAAGAGAGCACTTATTGTTTACCTTGCATGAATTAAACCTACGTACCTTGAACTCTACAAACTTCTGCATAACATTTAGACAAAGCTCAGACACACAGCATGCCTAGCCCTCATATATATACACATCTCTAATCACAGGTATATAGGATGTCAAATATACTATAATAACCTCCATGTAAGGTTTGAAATTTGGTAACAAAATGAGAAAAACTAAAAATATTATTTTACGTGTTCTAAAATATCTCTTTTTTTTGTGCTAAAGTCAAATGTTAGCTCAACATGAAAAGGACTTTTTATATAATTCAGCAATATTATAATCTTGACCATTTTGCAAACACTTTTAATAATAATAGCTTAAACGTGTACAAAAGTTCTTGGTTAATTAGGGAAATAAACACTCAGTTCTTTATATTTTTTAATCAAGTAGGAAACACAGTTCATATAATGTTATTACTTTTTGTATATTTTTTTGTTTTTTGTTTTTAGCAGCTGCTTACTGTTTTATATGGTGGATAAAGTGGACAACATCCAGCGATGGGTGGCAAGTCAAGAAGAGAAACTGTCAGTTGGTGGAGGGTCTGTGGGTGGTGCTCCCTTGGAGTTTTTTTTTTTTTTTTAAACTTTTTATTTTCTCTCTTTACAGTATATTTTCTCTGTGTGTGGCTGTGTGTGTGTGTGTGTGTACACGTGTGTGTATGCGTGTGTGTGTGTGTGTGTGTGTGTGTGTGTTTCATTCAGTTTGATCAATCTTCTTCCCCTTCTTCTTCCCCCTGCAGTAGCAGGGTGGCAGCGGTGGTCTCCTCTTGCTGCTGCTGTTGCTGCTGGTGGAGCTGCTCACAGGCGGCCCGCTTCTCCCTCTGCTTCTCTTGAATCTTCTTCATCTCCTCGGAGTACTTGCAGAAGGTGTGTCCGAACTTGGCCCACACCTTGTAGGGCACGGTGATGGAGTTGCGGTAGGTGGGCTTCACCTCACTGACTCGCATAAACACGCCGTACTTGTTGGAACCCACATCGAAGAAGAAGCGCTTGTTGTCCACAGTCAAGGAGGTGCCCTCGGGCAGCTCGGCCGGCTCCTCCTCTACTCCATAGTCGTCGATGAGCTTGGCCAGAGCGTCACGGAACTCGATGAGCCCCTGTGCGGGCAGCGCAATGGTCTGGCCCTGCGTGGAGCCCAGGCCGGGCCCCCGGTTGACTGTCTGGCGGATGCGCAGGAAGCGGCCGCGCTGGTTCTCCTTGAGATCCATGTAGTACTTGCGGTTCTCGCGCACCAGGAACTCGCTCTTGAGCGCCCGGCGTGGCTCGTCCTGTGCCTGGGCCAGGTCGGGCGGCTGGCTGGGGCCCAGCTGCGCGTAGTGCTCGATGAAGTCGCCCAGGTAGTCGCGGAACTCCACGGCCACGGACATGGAGAGGGTGAGGCGGCTCTTGTTGCCGCCAGCGCCCACCTCAGCGATCTTCAGGAAGCGGCCCTTGGCGTTCTGCTTCACGTCCAGGTAGAAACGCTTGTTCTGGATGTCCACCCGCTTGGAGGCCAGCTCCTGCGTCTCGTGCTGCAGCCCCCCCGGGGCCCCGCCGCCGCCGCCACTGCCGCCGCCGCCCCCGCCGCCACCACCGCCCCCGCCGGAGCCTGAGCCCGAGCCCGGGTGCCCTAGGGAGCCGCCCGAGCCCAGCGCCGCACCACCCTGCTCGCTGCCGCTGTCTCGGTCCGCCATGATGCTGCGCTCCGCCGCCGCCGCCTGCCGCTCCGCCCGCCGCCTCAGTCGCCTCAGCCGCCGCTGCTTTCCCTCCCCGGCTCCGCCTGCTGCCGCCGCAACCCCCACAGCCAGTCAGCCACTCTCGCGAGATCTGCGGGAGAGACGAGACAGACGAGACCCGGTAACAGGGCACTGACTCCCCAGTACAGTAGCAGGGCGCCCTACTGTACGCGCCCACCCGCCCGCCGGCACGTGACTGCGCCCCTTCCCCAGGCCGGCCACCCTGCCCGCCGGCCCGCTCGCCCGCCCGCCCACCAGGCGGCGCCCACCCGCCGGCCCTCGCCCTACACCCCTCTCTGGAGGGGGGAGCGGAGCGCCGCGTCGCAGTCCTGGTGCCACCGCAGCCTCTGCCGCCACCGCCGTAGCTACCCCAGTTGGCCAGACCCTAAGCAGCCTCGACTTGAGAAGTCGGGGGACGGGGTGGGGGTGAAGGGGGAGAGACTGCTGTACTGAGCACAGAGACCAGGCCTGGCTCTGCTTTCCAGTGACCCCAAAGAGAGGATTGGGGGAGGGGCCTTCGCAGCACAGCAGAGTCTCGGATGCAGAGGGGACACCGAGTCACGGCCTCCCTTTCCCCTGTGGGCCTGACCCACACCCAGACCCAGACAGTGTCACCCACCACCCAACAGGGCTGTCTCCTACCGCAGAGCCGAAGAGGCAGGCGAAGCAAAAGAGGTGCTGCGGTGGTAAACCCTTAGCTGCAGAGGGGGCTGCTGGGGATGAGGACTGGGCGCCAGCAGCAGTGGCGCGGAGCAGCAGACACCTAGCCCGTCCCTCCCCTCTCCCTCCCCTCTCTCCCGCCGCTCCCCCTCCCCGCGCACGGCAGCAGCTCTGGCCTCAGATGATCCCGCTCCCCCTCCCCCCAACCGCAGCCCCGCACAGTCGGGCGGGCGCACTCACCAGAGGGGGGAGCTGGGCTGAGGACAGTAGCCGCACCAGGGCCGGGGTGCCCGCAGTGCCTATTCCCGTAGGCTATACCCTTACTCTCAAACAATAATACGAAAGAAACCCACACTCACCCAAAAACCTGCGACCAGCCCCCTCTGGGGCCACGACTCCCTGGCTGCCCCCCCTTCTGAGAATTGGGAAGGGGGGCACACTGCTTAGGGCTCAGCCCAGCCTGGGTTGTTGGCCAGCTCTGCAGATGAACCAGGCCCTGCTGAGCATTCAGACCCCAGCCCACCCTTTTTTAGAAGGACCCAGAATGGAGGAGAAAACCCAATCAGGCTTTCGGAAATTCATGAACTAAAAATGTCAGGAATTTCCTGGGAAACGCAGTTCCTTACGGGATTCATTAAACCTGGTTCACTTACCCCTTTCCTCTTCCACCCAGAAGCTCAGCAAGTATCAATGAGAGCCCCCCACCCCCAGTAAAATATTAAAAGATCGCTTGCATTTTGTGCTGACAGGTTGCTGACCATTAATTAATCAGTCTTTGGAGGGTGATAGCTACAGGGGATCTTCTATAGCCATAGAAAGGGGCTCAAGAATAAAGATGGGGATCAGAAACAAAAATTTTCTTCTTAAACTACGATCTACAGTCTAGGACTTATTTTCCAGCACCCAGACAGTGAATGCTCATACCCCCTTCACTGCAGTGTGCAGCCCTGACAGCTGTGGCGAAGCCAAGGCCTGTTTCTAGAAGACCCTTGCCAATGACCCCAAAATCCACATCACTGGAGAGAGGATACAGATCATGCCTCCTTGGCCCTGGCTTTTCAACATAGACTGCTGCCTCCACCCTAGTAATGTGCCTACACATCTGTGGGTTCCACTCCTGCTTCTCTTTTCCTTCTACAATACGGGAGCTGCCTTCCCCACTTAGCTGCAGAAACCAGTACCTAGATGGTTGCCCAAAGTGGGAAAAATTAAAGTAAGAACAATCTAAGGGCAGATGCCTTTCAGTCCTGAGCTGGCAAAGCCCCTTAGTATGGCTTTTCACCTTTAGGTCAAACCTGTCTGCTGGTATTCATGTCTTCTGCACCTCTGTTTTCTCCCATCCTCTGTCTCCATCAAGAGCCCCATTTTACTTTTCATTAGCCACATTCACTACTTCCCATTAAAGAGGAAGAAACAGGGAAAAGAACCCTGGCCACTAAAGAGCAAACCAGAGGAATCCTGTGAGCTAGCCTGCGAAATATGCACCTGCAAACAGTGATTTCAGAAGGAGCTCAGAGTGAGGAAGCTCACTCTGAAACAGAACCCTTTTGCTTTGTGCCTTACAAAGAATTTCTCCTTAATTTAGAAGCACTATCTAGAACTACATAGGGCCTTTTCAGTGCTGAGTTTTCTGCACTCTCTATTCCCAAGTCTGTTGGGTTAAGGGAAGCAGGAACTTTTAGAGGATTTCCTAAAACAAAAACAAATTCCTGAAGACAACAGAGGTGCCTATGAGTTCCCGACATGTTCCCTCTGACAGTCAGGACCCTGGATAGACCCCGGCAATTCCAGTAAGTAAACGCAGAGTGACAGAGTATTTGCATAGACTAGGTCGCTACAAAGCTCCTACGTGTGAACCGAGGAAAGAAGCACTGAAGTCCCGATCTAGAGCGGTGGCTGCTCTTCTGCAAGAGTTTACAATGAACCAAACCTGCCCCTAATGAGAGCTCAAGACGACAAGGCCAATGAGATTTTGATGAGGCTACCCGTAGCCAGTCCCTACATTCTTCAAGCTTGGGGCTCCAAATTGCCTTCCCAGACTAACTTCGCTGTTTAAATTTCTTGCTGTTCCAAACATTTATTTCCAGGGATTCTGAAGCAGTTTGAATTTGGGAGTGCCCTGATTTTCTGGGGGAAAAGGGACTTATCACCAGGAATTGACTTCTTCCCCGGAGCAGAGGCAACTGATGATGTTTCTAGATAAAATACAAGTTTAAATATCATTTGCAGACTTAAAATGGAGATTTTTAAGTGAAAACCAGCAAACAAGTGAGGTTTTATATATAAAAAGTAAACTACACTGAAGATTCTCCCTCTAACAATTCAACAATAAATTAATTAGGTAGCATATTTTTACTACTTCACCAAGAGCGTCAATGTCAACATAAACCCTTAAATGTGGGATTTTTCTCAGACTGAAAGGTAAAAGTGGCTTTCCTTAGGCTGCAGGTATGACGTTAGTCTTCAAAGGCAGCCATAAAGGAATGAATAGTAACTTATAGGAAAGTCTTAAGATGTTTAGAACATTAGGTAGAATTTAAAAGTTTTATCTGCATCCTGGCTCTGAAGATCTATCAGAAAATTGTGGACTTAGACTTTTAGCTATTTGTTAACTACCTAAATATACTAACTTGATATGAAAAAAAACTGTTCTAGTATTTAGCACTTTGAATCTATTACTTCAATGCACATAGCTGTAAGACTAATCTTACAATTTCATTACAATGTAGGGAAAACTAAAAAGAAACGAAATATAATATGGAGCAAAATATTCACATTAATGAAAAAAATCATCAAAAAGAAACTCTCCTTTTGCTCAGATTTTGCTTACATTTACCTACTAAAGATTTCTAGGTCATTTGAGCCTCTTTATTAACACTATACACTCACATTCTTCTTTAAAGAGAACCAACATTAAAAAAAGATTAATCACTTACATATTCAACAAACTTACCCACAATCTTTTTTTTTTCTCACAAGGACACATTCTAAGACAGACCAAGAATGAAAATAAAACCTTAATTTCCCCCTGCTTAAACGAGAGGTGATTCTGAAATAATGTGATTCATCTTTTATTTTTAAAGAAAAAAGAACCAACACATAGTTAACTCGAGGAGAGGCTATTTACTTCTCGATAGTAAACTCTTGATTGTATAGTTCCCAACAGAAGCAACACGTTAGTACTTACAAAGCACAAATTTCATCCTCACCCCATCCCCAAAAAGAGAGCACTGGAACTTAATTCAAGTGCTCCTTGAGTAAAAGTAGACAATTATCTTCAAGACTTAAATCATTAAAAACAACCAAAATGTTAGGCTGCAAATATTCAAAGCAGAGGAATTCCCCATTTCTTTATGGCCAAGAGACCGCTCTCAAATAAACCTGAACATTAACACCATCATCTCACAGAACTAGCATTTCATGAATCCTTTTAAAGAAACTTTCAATAGCCTATCTATTCTTGAAGATTAGCTTTGACACTATTAGTGTTTAGAATTAAAGATATGAACTAAATATTCAAATTCAGAAGAGAAGTATTTAGTGATCTATAATCTTCCCATTTCCCAAATGCTTTCATTTTAAACATTCGAGGAAGAGTTAAATTTAACACACATTCTAAAATCCATAAAAAAAAAAATCCAGAGAATCCGACATTTTATATACCCCAAAGGTCCAAACAAAAACATTTGAATCAAATGTCAAAAGCGCTCTCTCGCTCTCTCTGTCTGATACTTAAATGGTTTTACTAGTACTATACTCAAAGAACTGAAATCAGCAACTTTCTCCGTACTCTAGTCAACACTCCAATTTTCAAAGCCACAATTCCCTTAAGTCTTTTGGGCGGGGTGGGGGGAGGACAGGGGAAGGGGGTCTTAAAGTAAATAAAAATTTTCCTTTTCCCTCTGAAAGTCTACCAAAAGACGCCAAAACAAATCCAGCCTATGGTAAATCTCCCTTCCAAGGGCATGGGACGGAAACATAGACACCGCTGCTAAAAGATGCCTTAAGGCTCCTAGACGGACAAACACGTAAGGGGCCCTGATCCGAACGAAACAAGAGAGCTTCCAAGAGTCCCTTTAGAGATGAGAAAAGGAGGTAGGATTTTTTTTTTTCAGGGGAGGGGGATGAAGGCGGACAGCTCCTTTACACCTTGCTGGTCTCTCTCGGGCCTTTCTACCCAAGTTCAAGCTGATGGCAGATGTGTTTGTAGGGTCCCTTCTTACACCACAAACCTTCTCTGGTCTGACTGTCGACCTCAGAGAAGACCCTCTAGCTTCATATCCTTTCCTTCTGACCCCCACCTCCGACAAAAAAAAAAAAAAATGGAGGTGGCTACTGAGCACACAGACCTGGAGCTCCGGCTATTGCTCCGGCCACCCATCCTTGGGCCTGGCTACATCTGCGATGTCAGCACCGATTTGTTTGTCTTTTTAAAACAACGCACCCTGGGCGTGTGTATGTAATTTGGGGGAGGGGGCGGCGGGGCAGGAGATTGGGTTGGTAGTGGAATCTAAATTATAGATCCCTCCTTCCTCTCCCCACCTTCAAGGACTGGTGCTGCACTGGGAGTGTCGGCCACGTCTAGCGCACTGTCCCAGGCCTCGGGGCCACGGTGGTCGGGGGAAATGGGGGCTCAGGGACGGCTTAAAAAAAAGAAAAAAAAATCCGCATCATTGATGGTCAGTAGTGCCTGCGGAGGGAGAATTGTTTGTTTGTTTTTTTTTTATAATTAATTAATTTTATTTTTATTTTTAAGGGGAAATGTCATGATGTTCCTTCTCGGAAGTGGGAGGGGGGGTTCATTCGTTCGTCTCTCCGCCAGGCCTGGGGTGGTGGGGGTGGTTGTGTGTGTGTGTGGGGGGGGGCGTTGCTGCACTGCCTGGGTCTGCAATGGCACTGTCATTATTCCTGGGCCGAGAGGACGGAGGCAGGGGACAAGGTGGGCGTCCCCCTCGAGGGTGGCGGTGACGGCAAGCAAGGTCGCGAGGGGCTTACCGGGGCGGGCGGGCGGGCGGGCTGGCGGGCGCTGTCCTGCCGCAGGTGAGGGAGGGCGCAGGCTGGAGGGAGGCCGGCGCGCGCGAGGCGGGCGCGAGGAGGAGGGAGGAGGGAGGAGGGAGGAGGAGGGAGGCGCGCGCACACCTGTTCCGGACGGCGCGCGAGCCGAGCCGAACGGCGCCTCACTCGGGCTCTGCGGGCTGAGCCGCGAGGAGGGGCGGGCCGCGAGGGGAGGGGAGGCGGAGGCGGAGGCGGAGGCGAAGGCGGCGGCCGCGCGGCGGGCCCGGGGCCTCGTTCGCTCGGGCTTTCGCTCCCGCGGGCCGGGCCGGGCTGGCACCCCGCTCCTCCCGCTCACTCACAGCCCCGTCAGCTCTCCCTCCTTCTTCCCCCCCAGCGGGATCCGCTCGCCGCCGCTCGCCGCCGCCACGGCGAGTCGTGGCAGCCAGACGTCGGCGCGTAACCCGGCGCTCCGTGCGTGACTCCCGGCGACGTCAGCGCGCGCCCCGCGCCGGGCCCGTCCCCCGCCCCTCTCCGTGGCTCGCGCTCGCGGCTCCGTGGCGGCCGCGGTAGCCGGAGCGCGCTCCTCCTGTCTGCCTCGCACGCGTGAACGCGCGCCCCCCGCCGCCGTGGGCGCGTCAACCCCGCAGCCAGCCCAGGCCCCGGGGCGCGTCTCGGGGACCGGGCCCCCGTGGCCCTCTCTCCCCAGCCGGCTCCCGGGGCGCCCCTAGGGGGCTCATCCCTTGCCGGCGTCCGCGAGGCCCAGGCTGCGCTCCGGCCCGGGTGGGAGCATGAAGGGCCTGCGCCAGCTCTGCGTTAAGGGCCTCGGCGTCACTGCGGCTGCCGCGGCCACCTCGTCACACGCCCCCTCCCTCCGCCTGGCTCGGAGGCAGCGAGCCTTTCATCTCCCCGGAGGGTCTCACCTTGGCCTTGAGACGCCCGCCGAGAGGGGATGGAGGGGAGAAATTAGCATAAAGCGCAGAAGCTAGATGATCAGGCTCGTGCTCCGGGAACCATTGACAGGAAGTGCGGGGTTTCTGCCCAACCTCCCACGCAGTGTAGGTGAAGCTGGGCCCCTTTGAGGGAATGTGACTAAGGACAAAAACCCTGATAAATATTATTTATGCGTCTTTGGGCAGAGAGGGAGAAGAAAAAGGGACGAATTAATTTTTACAAATGGCTGTGCAAGGGTGAAAGCTAGGACTATACAATGTCCTTTAAGAGTGTTTGTGAAATCTTAACCAACTTTAAGATTTTTGGTGCACAGTTACTGTCATGTATGCTGTAACATCTCATTGAACATTACACTGAATTAACATAGATAAACTGTGATCTGCAGAATAACTGCTTTCACCTTGATTTAAGTAGATCTCCTAGAGAAGTCACCCTATTTAGGCAAATAAGCGAATAAAAAAAAAAAAAAACAATTCAAAGGAATGACCCGACTCTCTTCCACCCATCTCAAACATTTTCTCACCCCCAAGGATTAAATGAACACTTTGTTGCTTTTTTAAGAATGGGAATTAGGCTGTTTGCAAATGTCCTAACTGACCAGATTTTAAAGTAATTTTGAACATACATGAAAAAAATGTCCTGTTCTTAGGCAATAGAACTTTTAACTTCATTAATCTTCAAGAATTTCGTCTAGTGAAACCTGTGAGAAAAGAACGATACGTGATACATATCATTTTATAGGTAAGAACTTTTAAGTTGGAGAAGTTAGTTGTCCAGAATTTTAAGGACTGTTTCACCCATGAAGGAGGAAGTTTTAAGTCATTCTGTCCACTATCTTCCACTGTTGTCTCCAACCTATCCCTCGATGACCTTTTTATATATTGTAGATAGTGGTTAATGGCTGAAAAGAATCAAAGGGAACACTTAAAAGGTTTGGATTTGAGATTTGTGCCAATAGAAAATGATAGTAATACATTATGAAACAATTGAAATTACATACTTAAAAAATGTTTATTAACCTCTGCTTAGAGGTCAGAAAATGAGTTGGGCTGAAGTGATGGGTCATTTCCTTTGAACTGCTTTTTTATTTACCTCATCTTTAGGTGGCAGCACTACTATGCAAATGTCTCTAAAACTATTATCTCTGTGTCCTGGCATCCTGGAGTATTTTGTTCTAAATGTTTCCACTGTGGAAATTAGAAGCTAGTGAAAATATGAAATTGGAGCTAAGAAGTAAGAGCAGTTGGGAAGGTACTAGAGAAGGCTGTCCAGAAACTAATAAAGTGCGTGTAGTTACTGAAGGAAAAGCCTAGAACTTAATTTTTTTCTTATAGCGTGATAAGCAAGTAGTGCTTTCGAGTGTGGCTTTTTAATAGAAAACACGGTAATTCATATCGAGTTTAGTGTAAAGTCACTACAAGTATAGATGTTGGTTTTCTAACTGCATTTTTCCTCTGTAAAGTCAGGCTTGGGTGAACTGGAACTCATTATATAGACAAGGCTAGCCTTGAATTCAAAGGTCCTCCTGTCTCCTTGAGTGCTGGGAGGTGGTCACCACTCTGCCTGGCTTCTAACTATAATTTTAACATTTAAGTACAATTTCTTTTCAGTTATCTACTGTCAGACTTATGAAGATCCCCTAACCATACTTTATCGTTGACTCTTGTTGAAGAAACTTCCTGGCTTCTTTCCTGACTTTCTGTATCTTTCATCCATCTCTCAAACTTGGGGAAGTAAGAAGACTGAAATAGATATGAAGTGGTAGTGACTTAGAAGTAATTCTATATCTTAACTGCTCCCACATCTTTTTGTTTATTTTTTGTGATAGAGTCTCATGTAGCTGAGCCTGGTCCCAAACCCACTACCCACCTTCCCAACATTTTTTGAAGATAATAAATTGTGATGTGTAGAAAATTGTTTGGTTCAAGTATCTCTAAGTTGAAATTTGTCATAATTTTGTTTATGTATAGTAGTTCTCTCATTACCCCCTACCAAAGCAATCCAATAAAATTGAATTTATGTCCATTTCAAAATAGCTTGCATTAGATTTGCTGTGTAAACAAGGTATATAGAGACATGACAACCAAGAATGGGAAATCCAGTTATTTCTGGAGAGAGGCTAAAATGTTAACAAGTCCTTCCTGATGATCACTTCTGTCTTTCTCAAGTCAAACTTGGAGGAGGAGTTTTAAATGAATTGGTAATTCTCAAACTCAGTGTATTATGTTAAGATTTGCAAGCACTCCAGTGCCAGCAAACCATGCAGCCTGGGGCTTTTGTTCCAAACTTCTGCCAACACTATTTTGGCAGTAGAATGTTCTGTTGAACAAACTTTGCACGTGTTTAGGGTGTGAAGTGGTTCCTTGAGCTTTTATCTGGTTTCATTACAGTTTAGAGACTTGAAGACATGGGTCAGAAGCATGAGACAGAGTTCACATGCATCCTGAAAGAGACCAAGCAATTTTGAATTTTCACTTACACTATGCACAGCTTTTTTGTTGTTGTTGATGTGAGAGTTACTGAATAGCTTTTTAGTTTATTCTTAAATATTAACATGATATTGAGCCAGTTCTCATCAGCAGATGAGCTCTTCCCTGTGGAGAGTTGGATCATTCCTCATCCTCCTACCTATTACAAGTCTTGATCCCAGCATTCAGAAGCAGAGACAGGTGGATCTCTATGAGTTCAAGGCAATCCTGGTCTAGCAAGATCCAGGTTAGCCAATGCTACTGATGAATGAATCTTTGTCTCAAAAAAAAAAAAAAAAAAAAAAAACAAACAAACCAAACCAAACAAAAAACAGTAACTGTTACCTTTAATTCTCTACTCTGTAGCCTTTGATAACTAAAACTATCATACCCAGATTCAGCAAAATGTTTTATGTGCATGTGTCTTGAGTGTATGTATGTGCACCACATACAGGAGTCTGAGGAGGTCAGAAGCAGGAACAGATCCCTTGTAACTAGCATTATAGATGTTTGTGAGCCACCATATGAATGTTAGGAACTGAACCCAGATCCTCTGCAAGAGCAATAAGTGCTCTTAACCACTGAGATCACTCCAGCTCCAGGATTTTTTTGTCTTGAAAAAAATAATAAAAATAACCAGGCATGGTGGTGCATGTCTTTAATCTACATTGAGAGGCAGAGAGGTAGTTGGATCTCTGAGTCTGCATATTAAATTTTAGGCCAGCCAGGTTTACACAGTGAGACCTTGTCTAAAAAGAAGAAAGTAGAAATAATGAAAATAGATAGACTGTGTGCTTCCAAGAAGAGAGACCCCTTAACAAATTAGCACATGCACTAGTGCCACCTTGCACTAAGCAATCATTCCAGGCTGGGAAGAAGTAGGTCTTGCTAAAAGTAATAAATACTAAAATAATACAATTGTCTCATTTTTAAAAAGGATTTAGTATTTTATGTATGTGAGTATACTGTCACTCTCTTCAGACACACTAGAAGAGGACATCAGATCCCATTACAGATGGTTGCAAGCTACCATGTGGTTGCTGAGAATTGAACTCAGGACCTGTGGAAGAGCAGTCAGTGAGCCATCTCTCTAACCCCCAATTGTTTCATTTTTAATCAATAGTATATCAATTTCTAGGGTACAAGAGTAATTTGAAAGTGTTGGAATTCCTGGATACTTTTCCCAATGGTATAAACTTTGTTTTCATTTTTTGAAACAGGGTTTCTCTGTGTAACAGCCCTAGCTGTCTTAGAACTCTCTTTGTAGACTAGGCAGGCCTCAAACTCACAGAGATCTGCCTGCCTCTGCCTCCTGAGTGCTGGAATTAAAGGCTAAGTTATAATGTGTGCGTGTGTGTGTGTGTGTGTGTGTGTGTGTATGCATGTATGTGTGTACACCTATGGCACATTTGGATGTTAGAGGACAACTTGTGGGAACTGGCTCTCTCTGTCTTCTTTGTGGGTCCTAGGGGTTAAAAACAAGTTGCCAGACTTGGGGCGGTAGATGCCTTTACCTGCTGAGCCTTCTCTGTGGGCTCACCAAGCTACACTAAGTGGATGTAACTTCTTATTTATAACTTTTCCTTTCCTTCTCTTTTAAATCGAATTAAATTTTGTTTCGGAGGGTTTTGTTGTTTGTTTATTTGTTTGTTTGTTTTTTGAGACATGGTCATGCCATAGACCTGGCTAGCCTGGAACTCACAATGTAGGTCAGGCTGACCTCCAACTCAAACCACCTGCCTGTGCTTCACCAATTCAGTCAAAGCTATGTGCTATCAGGTACAGCCTTAACGTAGTTTTAAAAATAGACAAACAAAAGCATTCATATATTAAAACAATATGTAGATGAGATGAGATATGGACAGGAAAGCTTTTCCAAAGTGTGAATCTGTATATTGAAGGCGGCTGGCATTTTACAGTGACTTCAACATGTCTTTGCTGCTTCCTTTAGGACATCAGTGTGTTGCCACTGTTCTGCCTGGATCAAAACTAAATACATGTGGCTCACCTCTGATGCTCACCCAGGCCAGTTTTACAATTTAATCCAGTAATACTTTTTGACCAGATGGAGGTCAGCAAAATTTGTATGTTAAGTAAAGTATTTCCAGGAGGAAAAAAAAGAGAAATACAAAGTCAGCTTAACATTTTCTGTGTGCTGTAATAATTGTTCCTATCTTGTTGTTGTGGTTGTTGTTGGGTTGTGGAGGTTGAACATACATGTGCTGCATGAGTGACTTACTACCAGCTGATTCCAGCTTTTCTGTATGTGTGACTGCCATTCCCTCATCCCTGCATCACCCCAGTGAGGCCTCCAGAACTAAGATGTTCTGGGGACTGCAACCCTCCCCATCTTATATTTTTTTTAAATTATTTCTTATTTTCATATGGATACACAATGTATTTTGATAGAATTCTCCTCCTCCTCATCTTCTCCTTCTCACCAAACCTCTTCTTCCCAACAAATGTTACTCCTTTTTTGTTTGTTTACGTAAAGTCACTTGAACAAGAACACCTTACTACTGGCTACACCACTAAGGAATATGCCCCCTCTCCCAGCAGCCATTAGCTGTCTACAGCTCCTTTCAGAGAGAGATGGGCCTTATGAGCCCCAACCCAGCCTGTGATGGGATGTTGACAGGCCACCTTGCACAAGTAAGCACTGCTGCTGTGAGTTCATGGGTTCAGGGTTTCTCTGTGTAGCCTTGGCAATCCTGGAACTTCTTCTAGAGACCAGGCTGGCCTTGAACTCACAGACACCTGCCTGCCTCTGCCTCCTAAGTGCTGGGATTAAAGACGTCACTTTTTTTTTTTTTTTTTAGTCTGTTTCACTAAATTGCCTAGGTTGGCCCTAAACTCACTCTGTAGCCAAGGCTGGCATTGAACTTGTTTTGATCTACTTGTCTCAGCTTCTTGCCTAGGTGGAATTATAGGCCTGCACTACCAGACTAGATTCTAGTTAAATATTTTGCTTTGTTAATTTTGCTTTGAGGCAAGGTCTCAAAACCCAAGCTGATGTTGTAGTCAAAGATGGTCTTGAACTCCTCCTAACTGTCCTGTATCTCTGGCATGCTGGGAATACTGACAAACAATATATATGGCTTGTTTTTATCTTTTGAACATATCTTTTCATCTTGTCTCTTGAAATACTCAAACAAAATTAATTATTAAATACAAATAGAATGATTAATTTTTATTTCCTATATGTAAATCAATATTACTTAAGTGTGTGTAGGATGATGAGATGTTTTTAATTACTATTTTGGAATTCTATTACTAGACATATTACAATACAGCTGATGTCTAGATTTTACATACATGTGTGTGTATACATATTTAGTAATTTAAATTTTTTGTTTTATGTGTATAGACTTTTTTTTGCCTGCATGTTTGTCTGTGCCCTACTTGCATTCCTGGTACTATTAGAGGGCAGAAGAGGGTAAGAGATCCCCTGGGACTGGAGTTACAGAGAATTACTCATCATGTGAATGTGGGGAATTGAACCCTGGTCCTCCAGAAAAGCAGCCAGTTCTCTTAACCACAGAGCCATCTCTCCATGCCTCATCCCTCTTTTTAAAAAAGCACCTCGAACTTCATTGTGGAAAGTAAGTATGGCCTTCAAGGTCAGGTCTAGTTCTTGGAACCCTTTGGTGTTTATCAGTCAGCCTTATGGCCTTGATTTGGTTATTAAACAGTGTTTATCATATGTCCACTAATAAGACATCGTTCTAGATTTTCAAACCAAACAAAATCTCTGATATCATGGAGTTTTCAGTCTATGGAAGACAGACAATAAACTAACAGATATTATCATATAATGCTAGTCAATGATAAGCACAGAAAAGAAAAAGAAAATAGGCAAGGAAAGAGAGTGTCCACGTGATGTATGTGAATGTCTGCGCACCTTCTACCTTGGGTTTTAAATCAAGAAAATTTCTCTAAGGAGGTAGCATTTGATTAGAGATCAAAATAGTCATTGGAGCTTGTAGGAGATGGTCTGGGCCTTATGAACAATTTATATCACACACAGGTATAACACCCTTATTTCTGAGGCCAGAGTTCTCTGTAATAAACCCTGGCTGTCCTAGACTCACTGTAGGTCACACTGGCCCTCAACTCACAAAGATCTACCTGCCTCTGACTCCGAGTGCTGGGATTAAAGGCATGTACCACCACATCCAGCAACATCATCCTGTATTATAATAATGTATAGACTAGTTTTCCCTTCAGAGACAAAGGTCTTTAGGAGCTTTTGAATACTTCTTATGTTTACAAAGACATTCATTTAAAACTATTATTACTCTGTATAACCCATGATGATTCTATTATGCAATACAATAAGATTTATGACTTGCTACAATTACAGATTCACTGTCATTTATTCATGGTCCCAAAATCCAAGAAAAAAATTAATTCATTTGGTGACAAAATCAGATTGGAATTGATATAGTCTTTTTAAAGTATTTCTTGCATTTTTGTATGTCTACTGACAGAAATATTAATGTATGATTAAGGACTACTGCTCAGAACACCATGTTCAGTAAGATGTAGATAATATTACATTCTTAAACATGAGGAAAATTAAAGTTCAAAAAGGCAGCTAGTCCCAAGAATTTTGGATAAAAGATTGGAGATCAGCACCAGATTTCTTCTTGATTACTGACTAAACATCATCATCAATGTTTTATTCTTCTTTCTCCTTTTTTCAGTTTTGAATGAGTCTTGCTATATAATCTAGGTTGGCCTGGAACTCACTATGTAATTTAGATCGGCCTTAAACTCTTGATCTTCCTGATCCAGCATCCCGAGTGCTAATATTCTATGCACGTGCCACCATGTCAGGCTTTAGACATCTTTATTTAAATGTTTAGTAATGTTTGTATTAGATACCACTTCATTGCTGTAAGAAAATACCTGACAAACAGACTTAGGAACAAAGGGTTATCTTCAGCATAATCCAACATGATGAAGCAGGCGTGTTGGCAAGAACAGTTCTAGTTGTGCCAAAGGAGTGTGAGGTGGCTGGTAGCACTGTGCCTGCTGTCAGAGGACAAGGGTGAGATGCAGGTTGCATTTTATTCCACTTGTGATACCAGCCATGACTGGCATCTTCCAACCTCAGTTAAAGTTCTCTAGAAATGTCCTCACAGACACACCTAGAGGATGTTCTCCTTCCTGTGTCTAAATCCTGTTAAGCTCACAATCTTCATTAATATTCACAACCCTACTCCACTTGTCAATTTGACAGCCACAGACACATAACTTAAAAGTTTTCCTTCATTTGTGATTTTTGTGTGTACATATATGATGTGTGTACATGACTGTACACGTGGAGGTCAGAAGACCACACTCAAGAGTTGGTTCTCTCCTTACACTATGAAGTCCAGGCATTAAACTTGAGTTGTCAGATTTGAATGGCAAAGTACTTTGTCCACTGAATCATCTTGGTGGCCCCATAACATCCATCCCTGGTCCTTAAAGTTGCATGTTTATTTCATAGTGAAAAATTGTGTTCAGTCCAACTCTGTGACTCCCTAACATCTTAACAGCTTCATCACTGTTCTAAGGTCCAGTGCAGAGTGTCTACTGAGACTGGGGATCTCTTAAATATGAACTTCTGTAAAATTTCAAAAATATGTTATGTGCTTTCAACATGATGGTACAGTATAAGAATTCCCATTCCCCAAAGGAGAAACAAGCAGAGCAAGGAAAGATAGAACTAAGCAAGCCCAGAACCTAACAGGGCAGACACCAAACCCTCCGTTTGGTGTTGTGGCCAGCACCGTTTGTTAGATCGCTCAAGGTCCTGGAATCTCCAACATTCTGGACCTTTCAGTGGAACTTAGGTTGCATTCTGCACTTAATGGTCCCTCGAGATCTTGCTGGGAATCCGACCCTGCCACACCCCACCTAGCCTCAGTAGCTCTCTAGAACCTTGGAGCAAGCCTCCATGACCCCATAACACTTGCATTTTGCATGTCTACCAGACCAGCAGCAAGTGGATGGAACCGTCAAGTTCAGCTGGTAGTTTGATGTATAGTCTGGTTCTATTTTACCACAGCTGTAGTGGCCAAACCTAGGAAAACACTTGCCTTGGTGGTGGGTGCTCTGTCCAGTCTCTCCTTTCAATGAGCTTGAATTTTTACAAGCTAGAGGCATGTGCTAATCTCTTAAACAACTATAGCTGCTGTTTTCTCTGTATCATCCTTGTCAGCAACTTTGAACTTACTCATGTTTGCTCTTTTCCCTACCAAACTTTGTCTCCCCCACCAATACACACACACACACACACACACACACACACACACACACACACACACA
>JADRCD010237927.1:53518-65379 GCA_019843815.1 Montemys delectorum
ACACACACACACACACACACACACACACACACACACACACACCAAGTCTTTCTAGGTAGTCATGTCTATCCTGGAACTCACTATATAGAACAGAAGAGTTTGGAACACATAAGATCCTGCGCCCACCTCCTGAGTGCTAGGATTAAAGGCAATCACTACCATATCCAGTCATTTTTGTGTTTTTTATCCTTCTTTTTTTTCTTTTCTGAGACAGGGTCTCTTTACATAGCCCTGACTGTCCTAGAACTCACTAGATGGACCAGGCTTGCCTCAAAATCATAGACTGGCTCTCCTCTGCCTCCTAAGAGGTGCAAGGATGAAGGCCTGACTTCAGATCTTCAGTGCCCACCTGAAAAGTTGGGCTTAGCAATGCATACCTGTAATCCCTGAAATGGAAAGGCAGAGACCCAAGGATCCCTAGGGCTTGCTGACCAGACAGTTTAGGTGAATTGATGAGATCCAGATTCAGGGAGAGACCCTGTCTCAAAAAAAAAAAAAAAAAAGTTGAGATGGGGGAAGGGTAGAGATCATTGAGAACACTGACTTCTGCTCTATATACACACACTGAAAATTGACAATATTATCCCTCGCAATGTTTGAATAGCACCCTTGTTATATGCCTCATATATGTTAGCACACAGATTAAATCATAAAATTCTTACAACACTATGATCTCCACTTTATAGATAAGAACACGGAAGTACACAGACCTGACCTGCAAATTCCAATTGGTTGCATAGCTGGGCGAGGACTTGAACCTAGACAGACTTCACTCTTTGCTTACAATTGTCTTTAGGGTATGGGTATGAACTGTCTGTTTCCAGAGATAAGGTCTCACTATGTAGCCCTGGCTAGCCAGGAACCCACTTGCTTCTTTCTCTCCAACTGCTGGGATTAAAGGTGCACACTAGCATGTGTGGCTTATGTTTTTATTTGTTGGTTTTTAGTAGATCTTACACTCTTTTTGTCGCTTTTTTTCTCTCCCTTTCTTTTCCTCCCATTTCCATCATTCCTTCTCTGCTCTCCCTATACTTAGAACACATTTTTAAAATATTAGCCCTTTTAAAGAGTATTGTAGCAGAGAATTTAGTGGTGGGTTGCATTCCCAGCCACCTGCCTGGGAAAACACACACAGACACACAGACACAGACACACAGACAGACACAGACACACACACACACACACACACACACACGCACACACACATCAGTTAATTTTTGACATGCTGTGACTAGCTCAAAGGTTGGGCCGTTCTAAACTTTCCCTGCTAGCAAATGCTCCCCTCTGGTACTCCTGAGACTCCTTCCCCTCCTAGCCCAGGCCTAGTCAGGGAAGTGACCAGTGACCACCCATTCAAATTGCTACATGGCTGGTTGGCTTTCTCTCCTGCAGCTCTTCCATCCCATCCTTCACTCCTCCCCCCACCCCCGCCCCAGTCATGGCAATTCTCCTTTTTCCTCTCCTGCCCAGCTATTGGCTGTTGGCTCTTTATTGATCAATCAAAAGCCAACTGGGGACAAGGACCAGAAAGAAGCGGTTGGACATGCAGAGTCCCTATTTTAGGGGCCAGATTAATTGAAAGCATTAGAACAGATCCCCAACAGAGTATGATCCTCCTCTCTGAAACACCAGACAGCCACATTTTCTTTACCTTTGCATTTGCCCATCTTATTTGATCTTGCTGTAATGTCACACTTTTTTGTTTTCAATTGACAGTGGAGATTTTGTTGTTGTTATTGTTTCTTTGTTGTTGTTGTTGTTGTTTTAATTTATTCTCCTTAGTCTCTGATCGGTTTTCATGTTAACTTTTTACCCTATCCTTTCCTTTTCTCTGAATATTTTTAGATAAGAGATAACTTCCTTACTACTGTGGGCTTGTCAGATGTCAAAAAACATTACAAATTTGGATGGTGTATGCCGAGCAACAGCATCTATTAAAGTTCTGTGGCTTGCTTTATAATCTCACTTAATAAATTGAATAATTTGCTTCAGATCACTTTATTTTTATATATTAAATTTGCATATTTGAGTTGTAATTGAGTTTGTTTTCAGGTAAAAAGTTTTCCATATGTAATCAGAAGTTGAAGTATTTATTATTTTATTAATTTATTTTTAGCGATATATAAGAAAGATAGGTTAATTGAATTCCAGGTCATGAAGTTGAACACAGACTAACACAACACAGGTTAGGGCAATTTAAATAAGTACAACATATCAAACTTTCCTCCATTTTTCTTTTCTTTTTACTTTTTCTTTTTTCTTTTTTGGTTTTTTGTTTTGTTTTGTTTTGTTTTGTTTTTCAAGACAGAGTTTCTCTGTTATCCTAGAACTCACTATAGAGACCAGGCTGGCTTCAAATTCACAGAGATCAGCCTGCCTCAGTGTCCAGATTGCTGGGATTAAAGGTGTGTGCCACCATGCCTGGCTTGCATTTTTCTTTTTTTTTAATTGAAAAAATATATTTTGCATGTATAAATTATTTGTCTGTGAATGTATGTTTGTATACCACTTGCATATCCAGTACCTGTGGAAACCAGAAGAAGGCAACAGATCTGTAAGAACTTGAGTTACAGATAGTCTGAGCTTCTATGTGGGTGTTGAGAATTGAACCCAGGTCCTCTGCACAAGTGGTTAATGCTGTGAACCATAGCTATCTCTCTAGTACCTGTAAGTTTCTATGTTTCATAATCTCAGGGATCCACTGGGAGACATTTAAGCAAATTACCCTAGCTGTTCTCTATGAAAAATAATGCACAGCCGGGTGGTGGTGGCACACGCCTTTAATCCCAGCACTTGGGAGGCAGAGGCAAGTAGATTTCTGAGTTTGAGGCCAGCCTGGTCTACAGAGTGAGTTCCAGGACAGCCAGGGCTATACAGAGAAACCCTGTCTCAAAAAACCAAAAAAAAAAAAAAAAGAAAAAGAAAAGAAAAATAATGTACTATCCTTTTTTAATAATTTATTTATTTTATGTATATTTATTTATCTATGTGAGTACATATGTTTATTTATCTTATGTATGTAAGTCTATATATATGTATATATAACACATATATTTTATATATGGATATGAGTAAGCTGTCTTCAAGCACACCAGAAGGGGGGAGCATCAGATCCCATTACAGATGGTTGTGAACCACTTTGTGGTTGCTGAGAGTTGAACTCAGGACCTCTAGAAGAGCAGCTACTACTGTTAATCGGTGAGCCATCTCTCCAGCCCCTACTGTATTATTCTTAAATACAAAGTTGAAGGTTCTAGCATGTACTCTGTAAAACAATGCCTCTGTGTAACTTACTCTATATCAACCACAGTTTCTCTGTTGCTCTGTGGCACATATTTACTAAATTTAGAGTGCGGTTCACAATTATGAGAGCTATACAGCAAGCAGTTAAACCTATACATTTAACACCCTCAGCACATGCAGACCCCATGGTTATCAAGTCAGTTATTGTTGAGAAGGAAACAAGAGAGATTGGATGGATATGTATTAAGAGTAAATATAAAAATCTGCTTATTGTATCACAAACTAGGGGCTTTGCTGAGACCTATTTTGGGGTAATTTTCTGCCTCTGTATTAGGAGGGATTTAAAAGAACAAAAAGAAAAAACTTAAAAAGGAGTTCTGTCCTAATACCAAGCCCTCTAGACGCAGGTCCACACCATTTCCTCTATAAAATTCTACCCTCAAAGTCTTTGCGGCCCACCTTTGGTGTATTTGTCAATGTATAGTAATGTCTTCAGTCAGAGTAGAATTTTAATATTTAATATTAATAAATTTAACTTCACCTACTAGTGATGAAATCCCAGCCTGCATCTGAGAGGTAAGAGGGTTTGTACACTGCCTTAGCATGCTGTGGGGTGGAAATCCCATGTAATTGGCCTGTTTGTCATTTTACATATATTCTCCTGGCTTCTGCTGGATTCATAATTCTCTTAAAACCTGCCAGGAGCTTTGAGAGGGTTTCACTTTCCAGAATGTTTTTTCTCATTTCTATTTGAGGAAGGGACTTTTTTTTTTCTTTTTAAACATACCCTGGAGAATCAGCATTTGTATTTCTCACTTGAAAGATCTGAGGATGGATTGGATTGAGTGATTACAATTTGCCTTGGAATATATAAGAGATCTGTAGGTGCCATGTTAACTCTGAAGCTTTCTGCTCTAATGGACACCCCTCCTCCCAGCCTAAGAACTAGAGCACTGTCTGGTCACTGTCTGGTCACTTGCACTGACTTGTGTTTTCCTCTCTGTCTCAGCTTCCTGCCACAGGACTAACAACAAGCAAGCATCCTAAGCTGTGTGCTTAGTATCAATGACAATGACAGTTTTAGTTTTATCTCTTTCCTTCTTTCCCTCTCTCCCTCCCTCCTTTCCTCTGCCCCTCCTTCCTTCTTCCCACCCTTCTTCTTGTCCCCTCTCCCTTCTTTCCATCCTTCCTTCCTCCCTTCCCTCCCCTCCTCTTTTCTTCCTTCCTTCCTTCCTTCCTTTCCTTTGTTTCTTAAAGATAAAATCTTGCTCTGTAACTCAAGCCAACCCTGAACCCTCCCCCTTCCTCTGTCTTCATCCACAAGCACACATCAGCATACCTGAAGCTCTGCTTCACTTTGTTTTTTAAGTTTAACAAATTATTTTATTTTATGAATAGGTAGTCCTCCCCCTCACCCCATGTTTGTCTGTGTACTGTGGGTGTGCTTGGTAAATTCAGAGTCAGGCAGTGGTGGCACATGCGCGTCTTTAATTCCAGCACTTGGGAGGCAGAGGCAGGTGGGTTTCTGAGTTCGAGGCCAGCCAGGTCTACAGAGTGAGTTCCAGGACAGCCAGGGCTATACAGAGAAACCCTGTTTCGGAAAACCAAAAGAAAAAAAAAAAAAAAAAAGAAGAAGCTCCTCTGGAGCTTGAGTTACAAGTGGTTGTGAGCTGAATCTGGGTCCTCTGCAAGAGCAACGAATTGGGGCTGGAGAGATGGCTCAATGGTTAAGAGCACTGAGTGCTCTTCCTGAAGGTCCTGAGTTCAAATCCCAGCAACCACATGATGGTTCATAACTATCCGTAATGAGATTTGATGCCCTCTTCTGGGGTGTCTGAAGACAACTGCAGTGTACTTATATATAATAAATAAATAATTAAAAAAATAAGATATTAAAAAAAAAAGAAAGAGCAATGACTGCGCTTAAGCGCTGAGCCAGCTTGCCAGGCTTCAGCTTTGTTTTAAAAATTTATTTCAATCAAGAGTGTATATACTATAAAAGAATATATTGTTTAATTTATGTGTTTATTAATGTTTTGGGGGGTCATTTGTTTTTTTTTTAGGGGGAGGTCATTTTTTAAAAATTTTTTTGGGGGGGTCATTAGTTTGTTTTTTTTTTTTTTTATTTTGTTTTGTTTTGTTTTTCCCCTGGCCATCCTGGGACTCACTCTGTAGACCAGGCTGGCCTCCAACTCAGAGACCTGCTACCTCTGTCTCCTGAGTGCTGGGATTATAGGCATGTGCCACCTCTGCCCTGTTTACTACCTTCCAATATTCTTTTAAAATTATATTTAGTTTTAAAGTTTATCCATGTTATATATAATAACATTGCTGGTTTTCATTTCTAACTAACATTCTGTTGTGTGAACATTACACAATGTATTGTTCTCTTGAGACACAGTAGGGCTGTTTTCAACACAACCTAAGGTTGTGTTTGTCCCTGTCTTCTCTACACATGTCATTTCAAATAGCGCTGCTAAACATAGCCTTTGCATACCTCCTATTCAGGCATTTCTCCCTAGAAGTAGGGTTGCTGGGCTGTTGCATGTACACATTTTCAATTATGTGAAATAGTTAATGCCAAGTGTTTTTCACTCTTTCATAGTTCATGAGACTTCTATGTATTATTAATGAATGGTATTGTTATAGTTCTTAATTTTTGATAGTCTAATGAGAATAAAATGCTGTGTAACTAATTTTTTTATGTGCAATGAAAAAGTCAGCTTTACTAAAGCTTTAAAAATGTCCTCTTCCCTTCTACAGTAAGAACTTGCACTTCACCTGACATTGCTGGGCCTGGGCTCTCTTTTCGAGGAAACCATTGAGTCCTATGATGGTCTGAGCAAAAGAATGCAAGCATTTAGATGAGGGAGAGGTTGCTGACTAGATGGTCTGAATGTTGCTTCTAGGTCGATGTTGCACAATAACAAACTATGGATATGCCAAACATTTTTGCTAATAAACTACAGAAATAGAAATATATAAAATTGCATCCTTTACTATTCTTTACTATCACAAATTAATGTGATCCAAAGCTTACACCAATCTGCAAAACTATTTTAAGAAAAATCTCCTCCAGTCTGTTGAGCTGGAACAGTTCCACTGAACCAAGTTTAGTGTAGATATATTTGTGCATTTCTCGGTATCTTAATTGTACCAAAGAGCTCCAAATCACTCTCTTTTGATGTGGCTACATGATAAAAACACATATCAGTCTCAGTGAAATTTCAAAATTCTAGAGACGCATCCTTGATCCATATGCGTTAGCCATGAAGGTGGCTTCTACCAGATGCTTCTGTTACACTGCGTCCCAAAATGTTTTTAATTGAAGAAGCAATTTTGTATATAATAATCTGTATCAATAACTAAAAACATGTACATAGAAAATTATGCATGAGAAATAATAATATACATATTGACACATTCACAGGTAGACACATACACAAGTATAAAAGTGTGTGCATGTGTGTGGTTCCAAGGATCAAGCAGAAGTAAGTATATAAATATATTATATATAATATACATGTATATTACATGTTTATTTAGATACAGATACATGCATTATAAGCAAATTATTGTTCATTTGAGGTAGAATTTCTATGTAGTCCTCACTGGAAGTGGCCTACTCAAAACCCTCTTGTTTTAAGCTTCCAATTGCTAAGTACAGAACTGAATCACTGTACATGATATGCTTTTTTTTTCTTTTAAGGAAAACACTTTGCAATCTGGGTCCTTTATTTCCTTTTTGTACATTAGGCAATGAATTCATATGGAATGAGCTCCAACAGCTCAGGCTCTTTTCTGTTAGTCCTCACAGGGTGTGCTTCTCTGGGTGGTGCAGGCTGGCACTTCAGCTGAAGCCAGCTGCCCTTCTCTTTGGCTTCCTTTTTCTTCTGATCGTTCTCCTTCACCCGCTTCAGGAAGCTGTCTCTGCTCTTTGAGTGCTTGATGTGCTCAATCTGTACATTGATCCTCTTGGCCAGAATCTTGCCCTTAACTTGCTTGTTTACAATGATGCCCACGGCATGCAGGGTGACACTGTAGACTCTTCTGGTTTTGCCATGATAATAACACTTATGGGGCATTCCTTTTTGAACAGTGCCCATTCCCTTGATGTCTACAATATGATGTTTCTTGTAGATTTGCATGTATGTGGCCAAAAGAACAACTCCATGTTTCCTAAAAGGCCTAGAGAACATATACCAGGTGCCTCTCCTCTTCCCTTTGTGTTTGTTATTTTGGTGAGTTACTGGAAGATGGCTGCTCCACGATATACTTTTTCTTTCTTAGTGTTTCGAGACAGGGTTTCTCTGTGTAGCCCTGGCTGTCCTGGAACTCACTCTGTAGACCAGGCTGGCTTCGAACTCAGAAATCCACCTGCCTCTGCCTCCCAAGTGCTGGGATTAAAGGCATGTGCCATCACTCCCCTGCTGCTTAATTCTTTTAAAAAATTTATTTATGTGTATGTGTGTGAGTCTACATGAGTGGATGTGCACTATATGTGCCCATGAAGGCCAGAAGAGGGCATCAGATTCCTTGGAACTGCAGTTGCAAGCAGCAGTAAGCTACCATGGGGGTGCTTGGAACCTTGGTCCTCTTCCAAAGTACTAAGCACTACTAACTGTTGAGACATCTCTTCAGTCTCCCAGTCATACACTTTAAAACACATTTTTTAAATTGTTATTTACCAAGCATGATATGTATAAGGGTATTTTGCCTGCATGTATGTCTGTATACCACTTGCGTTCAGTGCCCAAGAATGTCAGAAGAGAAATCCTATCTCCTAGAACTGGAGTTGTATACTACTGTGAGTCCACGTGTGGGTGCTGGGGATCAAACCCAGGTTCTCTGGAAGAGCAGCCAGCTCATAACTGCTGAGCCCTCACTCTAACTCAGAATGGGTAGCCCAAGGCTGACTTGATTCTCCTGCTCTGCCTCTTCAGCATATTCTATAAGGGTTTATGACCACAACCAACTAGCCATCCACTTTTAAGAACTTGTATAGGAATTTGTGTTTATTATCCTTAAAAACAAAGAAATAATAGCCTGTTAGTTGTGATTCCTGCTATTATTTTAATTAATTAACTGATTAATTAATTTTTGAGACAACTCTGGCTGCCCTGCACTTTAATATATAGACCAGGCTGGCCTTAAACTTAAACGCTTTCCTCTGACTTTTAGGTGCTGATTAAAGATGTGTACTACGATGTCCAGCCTTGTTTCCTCCTTTAAATTAAAGACTGAGGGCTGGGGAGATAGCTCGAGCAGTTAAGAGTGCCTGCTACTCTTCTAGGGGACCTAACTTTGGTTCCCAGCACTCTTATCATGTGACTCACAACTGTCTTCAATTCCAGCTCCAGGGCATCCCATTCCCTCCTCTGGCCTCCATCATCACTGTACATATTCGGTATAAAATCTTTGAGTGAAAGATTTTTAAGACTGTGTGCATTTATTTTACGTTTCTTTACTATATTGTTTGGTATAGTGTCATATATCAAAATGGCATTCATTCAGAGATATTAATTGAATGTAAAAGTTCCCTTTGTGCCAGTATTTGTTGACTGACAAAAATTCAAGTGACTTTTTATCAGCAAAACATTCAAATATATATTTGCTTTCATCTCTTTACAATTGTGTCTATTTTTCTTTTCTTTTTTTGTTTTTATTTTTTGTTTTTGTTTTTGTTTTTGTTTTTTTCGATTCAGGGTTTCTCTGTGTAGCTCTGGCTGTTCTGGAGCTCACTCACGCTGGCCTCGAACTCAGAAATCTGCCTTCCTCTGCCTCCCAAGTGCTGGGATTAAAGGTGTGCACCACCACTGCCCGCCTTGTGTCTATTTTTCATTGCTCTAAGTAAAAGCATAGCTAGACAGAACAATCTAAGGGGGAAAGACTGATTTGGATCATGGCTTCATGAGGTTTCAGTCCATCATAGTGGGAAGGTGCTGCAAAGCAGGGTAGCTCACATCATGGGGGCCAGGTGGGAGGGAGAGGAAGAGAAGGAATGAAGGAGAGGAGAAGTAAGGGAAGAAGAGACCACGCTCTAGTGGGCTTTTCCCAGATTCCCTTTTTATCCCATTTATGTTTTCTGCCCACTGGGTGGGGCCACCAACATTCAGGACAGTCCCTTCTTGCCTTGGATAATCCTCCTATAGACACCCAGATGTGTGCTTTATTTACTAATAATCTTCTAGCTAGGCCTTTTCTCAACACAATCAAGAATGAAGATTAACAATCATTGTATGGTAGCTAATACTTGTCAGTAATTGTTCTACCAGTGAATATATTTATGCTAGGTGAACAAAAATTTCAGTTTCATACAAGTAATATCGTGGTTGGTCACATTGCTACCAAATCTTAAAACTTCATTTCTCTAATCCTATACTGCTAGATATTTACTTCTATACTGATCAAAGAACACCAAATGGAGCCTAATTAAGACTGACTCCTTTTGAGCAGGCCTGCACCTTGCCTGGACAGCACAGTAGAGTTGACCCTGGTAGTGGGGGTGGGATTGGGTGAGGGGGTGAGTAATGGGGGTTAGAAAGGGTGTAGGGGGTGTTCAGTTCATGTGAGCCAGCCCCAAGGGTGTGAGCAGAGCTGGCCTTATCCTTCACACCTGTGGAAGGCAGAAGAGCTGACCCCAGCCCTTACCTGGGAAACGTGGGAGAACTAGCCCTAAAGGCGTGAGAGTGAAAGACTTGCGCCCCCTCACCACTGCCGCACTCAGAAGAAAGGCTCCACACCTGGTCTAAGCATCGCAGTAGAGCGGGCATCAGTGGAGGGGGCTTGGCTCTTAGAGCATGAGAGCTGGCCCTGCCCTTTGAAGTGGGAAGTACAGAAGAACTGGTCCTGATAGCAAGGGCATGGGAGAGCTGGCCCTGCCCCTTGCCTGGGCTAAGCAGGAGAGCTGGCCCCTTAGAGTGGGTGTGGGAAATCTGGTGGGCTGATCAACTCAGCCAGGACCCAGGCTAGGACTTTGAGTCGGTCCACCCTATCATCTACCTCGTCTATGAACTGCTGGAGTGTGTGACGGGGCCAGTCCACCAGAACTAGAGCTACAGGATCTCCGTGGCACAGAGCAACAACAGGATATCCAGGACACATCTGGTGAGGATTCAGTACTGAAAGTTTGGTGGAAGCCAGAGGCCTCGAACCATAACACCTACTCAGTGCAATGAACATTTGCAAGGGGAAGCTGTTTGGCCAGAAGGGTATACTGTGGGACACACTGTGACACCCTGCAGCTTCCACAGAACCAAGATGGTTTTTGTTGGTTTGTTTTGTTTTCTTTAGGTGAGGGGGTTGCACGGGCAGATATGAAGAGACAGGGAGATGAGCGGGGCTGCGGTGCACATGTGAAATTCACAAAGAATCAATAAGAAAAAGTAAAAAGAATAAAGACTAACTCCTTTCAAAACGTCAAACGAGGGCTTTTCATTGGTAATAGACAGTATAAATGAGCTATTTATTTTATTTTCTGGGGAGTTACCTAAAAGCAAAATGTTCAGTCTTTAATTACAACACCAGCACATGTTTGCCCCTGTGGCTTCCAAGATGGTTTGCAGTGATTTCTGTCTGTGGCATTCACATTCTCTCCCACGTCACATGAATCGTGGTCTGTATAAACCTAGAAAACACAAATAGTACTAAGTCACCTTCAAGACTAGAATATGAAAAAAAAAAAAAGACTAGAATATGAGAGGCTACAAAGACCTAGGGACTGAAAGCTAAATTAGAGCCTTGGCTAATTGCAGAGGAAATTGTTTTTGAGGGCAGGAGTACTATCGTGGTAGCAGAGCCAAGGAAGTCCCAGACTAAGAGAAAGAAGCTGGCTATTAGCCTGAGGGTAGTGGTGCACACCTGAAACCCCAGCTGGTAAGAGGCAGAGAGGTAAGAGGATGAGAAGTTCATGGTCATCCTCAACAACAAAGCAAGTTAAGGCCAGCCTGGAGTACATGAGACCTTGTCTCTAAAGATGAGAGGCAGAGAAAGAGAAACAGAGAGACAGAGAAAGAGAGGCAAAGACAAACACACACACACACACACACACACACACATACACATACGTGTGCACACACACACATACATACGCTCGCAAGACACACAGGGAGTGGGGAGAGGAGCAAAAACGGAATCTCACTGACAGAATAAAAGGCAAACAAACAACAAAATAAAAGAGGATCCAATAAAAAGATGCTCTTACACAGTCAAGCTTTAAAACCACACTAAGTGAAGCAAGCCAGTCACAACAGATCAAATGTCGCACAATTCCATTTGTGTGCAACATTCAGAATAGGTTAAATTATACCCATAGTAGGTTGCCTAATGCTGGATTAGGAGGGGGATCAGGGTGATGGATTATGTAGAGTTTCTGTAAGAAATAACAGAAGTCTTTCAACAATGATTACAGTGATGGATACAAAGTTGCCAGTATTTAATGACATCATTGACTTACAAACTTCAAATAGGTGTTTGAGTCATATTTCAATAACTGCAGGTTTTGCCTAGTACTCTATTATTTATTCTGAGGGAAGTCTTGAGGACCCTCTATGTAAACATAGACTGACTTTTTGTTTTGTTTTGTTTTGTTTTGTTTTTTCTTGTGTAGCCCTGGCTGT